>CAUJGU010000197.1:0-23491 GCA_963169105.1 Ceriagrion tenellum | reverse complement strand
GGGTGTCCATAACTGAGGATAGAATGGAGTGATCTTCTACTCGGCTGGATGTAGATGTGGGATATTGGACGGTAAATGGATGTCTGATCCTTAACGTCTCCTTGTAAAAATGGGCGCGAAGATAGCAGTAATGGATTCTTTGTAAATGAATCGGTCCCCGGCTCCAGAAAAATTCAGCTGCCCGCGGACATGTTGATCGCAAGGAAATGTTGTGATCGGTCTGTGAACTATATAACCCAGCGACGAGACGATAATTGGCGGATCGGAGATTGAATGTAATGTTACACGTCGCCGTGAGTGCGCGTTGTGAACTTTCAACTGTGTTAAGCGTGAATTAATGAAGACATGTGTTTGGTTTTGGACATGCAAACGTATTACACAGCATAGACGGTTAAGGTTTCGGGAAGCGAAGTAGGTACTATGAATTGGAAGTTTAATCGGAAAAGGAAAACAAAAAATATTTAATGAAATGAATGTTCGAAATACGAGTGTGGCATATGGATATGTGCAATGTCCCGCACTTATTATGAAGGTAGTTGTGCATCGCCAGTCAGTTTTCAGCGAGTAATTTTGAGCTGCACGAAAAACTCTCAATAAAACGTTGCAACCGTGAAGGGGCGATGTATGTCATAAGTCTTTCCGAAAAGTGATAGAATCCAGCAATCGCGTCTTGTACAATAGTTTTTCTTGGCTTTTGTGTCACTCTTTCCACGAAGCAAGGCGTAACTAAGAGTATGTGCCTGTCTAATTTTATTGCCAAGCCTCCGTATTCGCGCGTAATTCGCCAATTCTCGGTAGGAGAAGGACCACACAACAATACTCGTAGCGTAGTCACCGTTCCTTAGTAACCTCGCAGTGTGAGATTCCATGTCGGTCCACGCAAGATGCAAGTATCTCAGAATGGCACGTACTGTTTGATTGTAGACGTTTGAAGGGAATATGTTCTTAATGGACGTGTTTATCGAGGTATACGAAATGGTTCTTTCCCCAGGTTTCGACGTGACGGCAGGAATGATTGGAATAATGACAGGTAAGCTTGGTGTTAATATTTTCCCACGGTTGTCTGTGGTTCTTCGTACACGCATCGGTGAAATGTTATCAATTTTTCGGTTTCAATACTGTGTATACTGTGATGAAATGAAGCCGGTAATCTGTTAGTGCTCGTATGATTCCTTCACCTGTAATTGAGACACGTAATATTTTCTGCTGCGGAACTTCCGTCTCGCGAACAGTGAATTAGGTCGTTCAATCGTGTAGAAATTCGTGCAAGCGCAATCACCAACCAACGTATGGGAAAGCTTTTCTCCCTAGGTCATGTTATTAACGTTTGCATTTGACGCGAAGAGTCGTGACCAATGTTGTGTTGTGATTTACAATATAAATCCCCCGACTGTCAAATGATGCACTTAAGGATACTTATTCAGTAGATACCTTTCTTCGTTGCGGTGCGGGAAAGTGGTATGCGTAGTAGTTATTGAATGATTGGAACGTGGAAAATATTGGAAATTCACCGTAGTTCAAACAGGTATTATGGCACTGGTACCTCCCGCTCGGAAACATGATTTAAGGCCTATATTCCATAAATGTAAGGTTGCCCGAAAGTAAATGATCCGAACTTCCAACGATATTGGGTGATATCAATAGTCGGACAATGTTTATGGTACAAGAATTACAGTCATCATGCCCGTTCCTAAATCTGTGACGCTGCGAAATTCAATTCTCGTCGTGCTTCGTGAATACACATTTGTGGTGGTTTAATAGGTTGGCTTAGTCCGTGGTATCGGTGACTGCTTTGCCGTTTAATGCAATACATACTCGGCTGTCGAATATTCGCCCTGAAACTCTGTCGCGTTAGACGGAATATTTTAGGGTTTTCAATTTTGAAAAATGTGCCCGCGATGTTAGGTAAAGGCAAGGATAAAAGAAGTCAGGAATGAGCAGTTAAATGTTCCGAGTGGAAGTTTTCAGGTTGTCATGAGCCATGTAGTTAATGTTCGGATTTAAGTACGTGATAACAATTTATTTCAGAATCACCTGCGTCAATGTTTCCGATCGCAGGTATATTTTTCCAACGTTCAGTGATAATTCGTGCAAAACCTGTTATTTTTGGCTACTAGCAAAAGAAACGCCGTCACTTCGCGTTTTCTTTCGTATCGCCGTTTGTGACATGTAGGAAATAGGAAAAACGGCGTACGCACGTAAGTTAAGTGTTGTTAACTGCAATGAAATGGTTTTTGGAAGTAATGCACAATGCGTGCAACTTTATTGTTTTGCAAGAAGTGGGAAATGTGTTAGGGCATTTTGTTAGTAACAGATGATATCAGTGTCATCTTATGATATTATTCCTAAGAAATGTACAGAGATGTTGTTCACATCCTGAGCAATTTAGCTGACTAGGATTAGACTTTGTGCGTCGAAAAATCTGAAATCGTTCGTTAAGGAATGTCGGCATCAGTCAGTCCTCCGACAGAAAGGTTGGGAAAAAGAGCGGGGATAGATTCCCACGGTGTCAGATTTCAGCTGCCTGCTTGGGTCTTGAGGGCGTAGAAAGCGGGAGATGTGATACCGCAGAGCAGTAACAGGGTATTAATTTCACAATGAAAGGGGAGGCATTGTGCGCTTAGGGGAGACCTGAAATACGAGGTGAGTACAGATATAATTAGAGAAGGGTTTTGGAAGACATACGTGGGAAAGGAGGGGGAGAAGTGCGGGTTACTGATGGGAAATTGTTTCCGCAAGTCAGCTTTACATCATGACGATTCTATACTTAAATATAAATTTTTATGTTGGACGTAATGATGTGGGATGTGTTGTATACTGGATTAAGGTGGTCATTAACTGTACTTTTAGAAATATATATCGATATCAGTCACAGAGAATAAATTTGCCTTGCTTCATGGGATCTGCTGTGAGATGGTGGACTCCGCATATCATTGGTTTGAGGAATATGGTATGACCTTTCAATTTAAACGAAGCGAAAACGTAGATGTAACGTGAACAATTTATCAGTCATTGGACACAACCAGATATAACTGGAAAAAGATTTAAAATTATGCGTCGATATTGAACCATGGCAAATGTACATTGAAAAGTTTTCAATATCGGTATGTACAAACATTGACGGTTTTATGACTGCGACGTAGAAACATCTCGGTTTTGAGTTTCTTTTTAGATTAAAATTACGAGTGAGGGACGCATGAATTAATTAACTTTTGGATTCGGAGATTTTCGACCTTTTAACCTTAGGATTTTTGATCGTTGCCCCCTTCGTGTAGTGAAAACGTGTGGATGTGATTCCTTCGCGTGGAACGTGTATGCGCGTGTGGTCGGTACGTGCTTGATTACGAGACGACGTCCGCGTGCGTAGCGTGCTTTTTGAGTTAGGAGCGTTTGAAGGCTGGAAAAGGTGTCATTTTGAGGACGTTTTCGGTGGCGGAAACAGACCGATCCTAGAATTTTCGGAAATAGGCATCGAACTCGATGGTGATAGGCTTCGTTGGAGGTTTCTCGATGCACGGGAGTCGCTCCGCGTGATTTTAATAAATTTTATTTTCTGCCATTTTCGGCAAATTTTGCAAGTGTTTAACCTTAGGATTTTTGATCGTTGCCCCCTTCGTGTAGTGAAAACGTGTGGATGTGATTCCTTCGCGTGGATCGTGTATGCGCGTGTGGTCGGTACGTGCTTGATTACGAGACGACGTCCGCGTGCGTTGCGTGCTTTGTGAGTTAGAAGCGTTTGAAGGCCGGAAAAGGTGTCATTTTGAGGACGTTTTCGGTGGCGGAAACAGACCGATCCTAGAATATTCGGGAATAGGCATCGAACTCGATGGTGATAGGCTTCGTTGGAGCTTTCTCGATGCACGGGAGTCGCTCCGCGTGATTTTAATAAATTTTATTTTCTGCCATTTTCGGCAAATTTTGCAAGTGTTTAACCTTAGGATTTTTGATCGTTGCCCCCTTCGTGTAGTGAAAACGTGTGGATGTGATTCCTTCGCGTGGATCGTGTATGCGCGTGTGGTCGGTACGTGCTTGATTACGAGACGACGTCCGCGTGCGTAGCGTGCTTTGTGAGTTAGGAGCGTTTGAAGACCGGAAAAGGTGTCATTTTGTGGACGTTTTCGGTGGCGGAAACAGACCGATCCTAGAATTTTCGGGAATAGGCATCGAACTCGATGGTGATAGGCTTCGTTGGAGGTTTCTCGATGCACGGGAGTCGCTCCGCGTGATTTTAATAAATTTTATTTTCTGCCATTTTCGGCAAATTTTGCAAGTGTTTAACCTTATAATTTTTGATCGTTGCCCCCTTCGTGTAGTGAAAACGTGTGGATGTGATTCCTTCGCGTGGATCGTGTATGCGCGTGTGGTCGGTACGTGCGTGATTACGAGACGACGTCCGCGTGCGTAGCGTGCTTTTTGAGTTAGGAGCGTTTGAAGGCCGGAAAAGGTGTCATTTTGAGTACGTTTTCGGTGGCGGAAACAGACCGATCCTAGAATTTTCGGGAATAGGCATCGAACGCGATAGTGATAGGCTTCGTTGGAGGTTTCTCGATGCACGGGAGTCGCTCCGCGTGATTTTAATAAATTTTATTTTCTGCCATTTTCGGCAAATTTTGCAAGTGTTTAACCTTAGGATTTTTGATCGTTGCCCCCTTCGTGTAGTGAAAACGTGTGGATGTGATTCCTTCGCGTGGATCGTGTATGCGCGTGTGGTCGGTACGTGCTTGATTACGAGACGACGTCCGCGTGCGTAGCGTGCTTTTTGAGTTAGGAGCGTTTGAAGGCCGGAAAAGGTGTCATTTTGAGTACGTTTTCGGTGGCGGAAACAGACCGATCCTAGAATTTTCGGGAATAGGCATCGAACTCGATGGTGATAGGCTTCGTTGGAGCTTTCTCGATGCACGGGAGTCGCTCCGCGTGATTTTAATAAATTTTATTTTCTGCCATTTTCGGCAAATTTTGCAAGTGTTTAACCTTAGGATTTTTGATCGTTGCCCCCTTCGTGTAGTGAAAACGAGTGGATGTGATTCCTTCGCGTGGAACGTGTATGCGCGTGTGGTCGGTACGTGCTTGATTACGAGACGACGTCCGCGTGCGTAGCGTGCTTTTTGAGTTAGGAGCGTTTGAAGGCCGGAAAAGGTGTCATTTTGAGGACGTTTTCGGTGGCCGAAACAGACCGATCCTAGAATTTTCGGGAATAGGCATCGAACTCGATGGTGATAGGCTTCGTTGGAGGTTTCTCGATGCACGGGAGTCGCTCCGCGTGATTTTAAAAAATTTTATTTTCTGCCATTTTCGGCAAATTTTGCAAGTGTTTAACCTTAGGATTTTTGATCGTTGCCCCCTTCGTGTAGTGAAAACGAGTGGATGTGATTCCTTCGCGTGGATCGTGTATGCGCGGGTGGTCGGTACGTGCATGATTACGAGACGACGTCCGCGTGCGTAGCGTGCTTTGTGAGTTAGAAGCGTTTGAAGGCCGGAAAAGGTGTCATTTTGAGTACGTTTTCGGTGGCGGAAACAGACCGATCCTAGAATTTTCGGGAATAGGCATCGAACGCGATAGTGATAGGCTTCGTTGGAGGTTTCTCGATGCACGGGAGTCGCTCCGCGTGATTTTAATAAATTTTATTTTCTGCCATTTTCGGCAAATTTTGCAAGTGTTTAACCTTATAATTTTTGATCGTTGCCCCCTTCGTGTAGTGAAAACGTGTGGATGTGATTCCTTCGCGTGGATCGTGTATGCGCGTGTGGTCGGTACGTGCGTGATTACGAGACGACGTCCGCGTGCGTAGCGTGCTTTTTGAGTTAGGAGCGTTTGAAGGCCGGAAAAGGTGTCATTTTGAGTACGTTTTCGGTGGCGGAAACAGACCGATCCTAGAATTTTCGGGAATAGGCATCGAACGCGATAGTGATAGGCTTCGTTGGAGCTTTCTCGATGCACGGGAGTCGCTCCGCGTGATTTTAATAAATTTTATTTTCTGCCATTTTCGGCAAATTTTGCTAGTGTTTAACCTTAGGATTTTTGATCGTTGCCCCCTTCGTGTAGTGAAAACGTGTGGATGTGATTCCTTCGCTTGGAACGTGTATGCGCGTGTGGTCGGTACGTGCTTGATTACGAGACGACGTCCGCGTGCGTAGCGTGCTTTTTGAGTTAGGAGCGTTTGAAGGCCGGAAAAGGTGTCATTTTGAGTACGTTTTCGGTGGCGGAAACAGACCGATCCTAGAATTTTCGGGAATAGGCATCGAACTCGATGGTGATAGGCTTCGTTGGAGCTTTCTCGATGCACGGGAGTCGCTCCGCGTGATTTTAATAAATTTTATTTTCTGCCATTTTCGGCAAATTTTGCAAGTGTTTAACCTTAGGATTTTTGATCGTTGCCCCCTTCGTGTAGTGAAAACGAGTGGATGTGATTCCTTCGCGTGGAACGTGTATGCGCGTGTGGTCGGTACGTGCTTGATTACGAGACGACGTCCGCGTGCGTAGCGTGCTTTTTGAGTTAGGAGCGTTTGAAGGCCGGAAAAGGTGTCATTTTGAGGACGTTTTCGGTGGCCGAAACAGACCGATCCTAGAATTTTCGGGAATAGGCATCGAACTCGATGGTGATAGGCTTCGTTGGAGGTTTCTCGATGCACGGGAGTCGCTCCGCGTGATTTTAATAAATTTTATTTTCTGCCATTTTCGGCAAATTTTGCAAGTGTTTAACCTTAGGATTTTTGATCGTTGCCCCCTTCGTGTAGTGAAAACGAGTGGATGTGATTCCTTCGCGTGGATCGTGTATGCGCGGGTGGTCGGTACGTGCATGATTACGAGACGACGTCCGCGTGCGTAGCGTGCTTTGTGAGTTAGAAGCGTTTGAAGGCCGGAAAAGGTGTCATTTTGAGTACGTTTTCGGTGGCGGAAACAGACCGATCCTAGAATTTTCGGGAATAGGCATCGAACGCGATAGTGATAGGCTTCGTTGGAGGTTTCTCGATGCACGGGAGTCGCTCCGCGTGATTTTAATAAATTTTATTTTCTGCCATTTTCGGCAAATTTTGCAAGTGTTTAACCTTATAATTTTTGATCGTTGCCCCCTTCGTGTAGTGAAAACGTGTGGATGTGATTCCTTCGCTTGGAACGTGTATGCGCGTGTGGTCGGTACGTGCTTGATTACGAGACGACGTCCGCGTGCGTAGCGTGCTTTTTGAGTTAGGAGCGTTTGAAGGCCGGAAAAGGTGTCATTTTGAGTACGTTTTCGGTGGCGGAAACAGACCGATCCTAGAATTTTCGGGAATAGGCATCGAACTCGATGGTGATAGGCTTCGTTGGAGCTTTCTCGATGCACGGGAGTCGCTCCGCGTGATTTTAATAAATTTTATTTTCTGCCATTTTCGGCAAATTTTGCAAGTGTTTAACCTTAGGATTTTTGATCGTTGCCCCCTTCGTGTAGTGAAAACGTGTGGATGTGATTCCTTCGCGTGGAACGTGTATGCGCGTGTGGTCGGTACGTGCTTGATTACGAGACGACGTCCGCGTGCGTAGCGTGCTTTTTGAGTTAGGAGCGTTTGAAGGCCGGAAAAGGTGTCATTTTGAGGACGTTTTCGGTGGCGGAAACAGACCGATCCTAGAATTTTCGGGAATAGGCATCGAACTCGATGGTGATAGGCTTCGTTGGAGGTTTCTCGATGCACGGGAGTCGCTCCGCGTGATTTTAATAAATTTTATTTTCTGCCATTTTCGGCAAATTTTGCAAGTGTTTAACCTTAGGATTTTTGATCGTTGCCCCCTTCGTGTAGTGAAAACGAGTGGATGTGATTCCTTCGCGTCGATCGTGTATGCGCGGGTGGTCGGTACGTGCGTGATTACGAGACGACGTCCGCGTGCGTTGCGTGCTTTGTGAGTTAGGAGCGTTTGAAGACCGGAAAAGGTGTCATTTTGTGGACGTTTTCGGTGGCGGAAACAGACCGATCCTAGAATTTTCGGGAATAGGCATCGAACTCGATGGTGATAGGCTTCGTTGGAGGTTTCTCGATGCACGGGAGTCGCTCCGCGTGATTTTAATAAATTTTATTTTCTGCCATTTTCGGCAAATTTTGCAAGTGTTTAACCTTAGGATTTTTCATCGTTGCCCCCTTCGTGTAGTGAAAACGTGTGGATGTGATTCCTTCGCGTGGATCGTGTATGCGCGTGTGGTCGGTACGTGCGTGATTACGAGACGACGTCCGCGTGCGTAGCGTGCTTTTTGAGTTAGGAGCGTTTGAAGGCCGGAAAAGGTGTCATTTTGAGTACGTTTTCGGTGGCGGAAACAGACCGATCCTAGAATTTTCGGGAATAGGCATCGAACTCGATAGTGATAGGCTTCGTTGGAGGTTTCTCGATGCACGGGAGTCGCTCCGCGTGATTTTAATAAATTTTATTTTCTGCCATTTTCGACAAATTTTGCAAGTGTTTAACCTTAGGATTTTTGATCGTTGCCCCCTTCGTGTAGTGAAAACGTGTGGATGTGATTCCTTCGCGTGGAACGTGTATGCGCGTGTGGTCGGTACGTGCTTGATTACGAGACGACGTCCGCGTGCGTTGCGTACTTTGTGAGTTAGCAGCGTTTGAAGGCCGGAAAAGGTGTCATTTTGAGTACGTTTTCGGTGGCCGAAACAGACCGATCCTAGAATTTTCGGGAATAGGCATCGAACGCGATAGTGATAGGCTTCGTTGGAGCTTTCTCGATGCACGGGAGTCGCTCCGCGTGATTTTAATAAATTTTATTTTCTGCCATTTTCGGCAAATTTTGCAAGTGTTTAACCTTAGGATTTTTGATCGTTGCCCCCTTCGTGTAGTGAAAACGAGTGGATGTGATTCCTTCGCGTGGATCGTGTATGCGCGTGTGGTCGGTACGTGCTTGATTACGAGACGACGTCCGCGTGCGTAGCGTGCTTTTTGAGTTAGGAGCGTTTGAAGGCCGGAAAAGGTGTCATTTTGAGTACGTTTTCGGTGGCGGAAACAGACCGATCCTAGAATTTTCGGGAATAGGCATCGAACTCGATGGTGATAGGCTTCGTTGGAGCTTTCTCGATGCACGGGAGTCGCTCCGCGTGATTTTAATAAATTTTATTTTCTGCCATTTTCGGCAAATTTTGCAAGTGTTTAACCTTAGGATTTTTGATCGTTGCCCCCTTCGTGTAGTGAAAACGAGTGGATGTGATTCCTTCGCGTCGATCGTGTATGCGCGGGTGGTCGGTACGTGCGTGATTACGAGACGACGTCCGCGTGCGTTGCGTGCTTTGTGAGTTAGGAGCGTTTGAAGACCGGAAAAGGTGTCATTTTGAGTACGTATTCGGTGGCGGAAACAGACCGATCCTAGAATTTTCGGGAATAGGCATCGAACTCGATGGTGATAGGCTTCGTTGGAGGTTTCTCGATGCACGGGAGTCGCTCCGCGTGATTTTAATAAATTTTATTTTCTGCCATTTTCGGCAAATTTTGCAAGTGTTTAACCTTAGGATTTTTGATCGTTGCCCCCTTCGTGTAGTGAAAACGTGTGGATGTGATTCCTTCGCGTGGAACGTGTATGCGCGTGTGGTCGGTACGTGCTTGATTACGAAACGACGTCCGCGTGCGTAGCGTGCTTTTTGAGTTAGGAGCGTTTGAAGGCCGGAAAAGGTGTCATTTTGAGTACGTTTTCGGTGGCGGAAACAGACCGATCCTAGAATTTTCGGGAATAGGCATCGAACTCGATGGTGATAGGCTTCGTTGGAGCTTTCTCGATGCACGGGAGCCGCTCCGCGTGATTTTAATAAATTTTATTTTCTGCCATTTTCGGCAAATTTTGCAAGTGTTTAACCTTAGGATTTTTGATCGTTGCCCCCTTCGTGTAGTGAAAACGAGTGGATGTGATTCCTTCGCGTGGATCGTGTATGCGCGGGTGGTCGGTACGTGCATGATTACGAGACGACGTCCGCGTGCGTAGCGTGCTTTGTGAGTTAGAAGCGTTTGAAGGCCGGAAAAGGTGTCATTTTGAGTACGTTTTCGGTGGCGGAAACAGACCGATCCTAGAATTTTCGGGAATAGGCATCGAACGCGATAGTGATAGGCTTCGTTGGAGGTTTCTCGATGCACGGGAGTCGCTCCGCGTGATTTTAATAAATTTTATTTTCTGCCATTTTCGGCAAATTTTGCAAGTGTTTAACCTTATAATTTTTGATCGTTGCCCCCTTCGTGTAGTGAAAACGTGTGGATGTGATTCCTTCGCTTGGAACGTGTATGCGCGTGTGGTCGGTACGTGCTTGATTACGAGACGACGTCCGCGTGCGTAGCGTGCTTTTTGAGTTAGGAGCGTTTGAAGGCCGGAAAAGGTGTCATTTTGAGTACGTTTTCGGTGGCGGAAACAGACCGATCCTAGAATTTTCGGGAATAGGCATCGAACTCGATGGTGATAGGCTTCGTTGGAGCTTTCTCGATGCACGGGAGTCGCTCCGCGTGATTTTAATAAATTTTATTTTCTGCCATTTTCGGCAAATTTTGCAAGTGTTTAACCTTAGGATTTTTGATCGTTGCCCCCTTCGTGTAGTGAAAACGTGTGGATGTGATTCCTTCGCGTGGAACGTGTATGCGCGTGTGGTCGGTACGTGCTTGATTACGAGACGACGTCCGCGTGCGTAGCGTGCTTTTTGAGTTAGGAGCGTTTGAAGGCCGGAAAAGGTGTCATTTTGAGGACGTTTTCGGTGGCGGAAACAGACCGATCCTAGAATTTTCGGGAATAGGCATCGAACTCGATGGTGATAGGCTTCGTTGGAGGTTTCTCGATGCACGGGAGTCGCTCCGCGTGATTTTAATAAATTTTATTTTCTGCCATTTTCGGCAAATTTTGCAAGTGTTTAACCTTAGGATTTTTGATCGTTGCCCCCTTCGTGTAGTGAAAACGAGTGGATGTGATTCCTTCGCGTCGATCGTGTATGCGCGGGTGGTCGGTACGTGCGTGATTACGAGACGACGTCCGCGTGCGTTGCGTGCTTTGTGAGTTAGGAGCGTTTGAAGACCGGAAAAGGTGTCATTTTGTGGACGTTTTCGGTGGCGGAAACAGACCGATCCTAGAATTTTCGGGAATAGGCATCGAACTCGATGGTGATAGGCTTCGTTGGAGGTTTCTCGATGCACGGGAGTCGCTCCGCGTGATTTTAATAAATTTTATTTTCTGCCATTTTCGGCAAATTTTGCAAGTGTTTAACCTTAGGATTTTTCATCGTTGCCCCCTTCGTGTAGTGAAAACGTGTGGATGTGATTCCTTCGCGTGGATCGTGTATGCGCGTGTGGTCGGTACGTGCGTGATTACGAGACGACGTCCGCGTGCGTAGCGTGCTTTTTGAGTTAGGAGCGTTTGAAGGCCGGAAAAGGTGTCATTTTGAGTACGTTTTCGGTGGCGGAAACAGACCGATCCTAGAATTTTCGGGAATAGGCATCGAACTCGATGGTGATAGGCTTCGTTGGAGGTTTCTCGATGCACGGGAGTCGCTCCGCGTGATTTTAATAAATTTTATTTTCTGCCATTTTCGGCAAATTTTGCAAGTGTTTAACCTTAGGATTTTTGATCGTTGCCCCCTTCGTGTAGTGAAAACGTGTGGATGTGATTCCTTCGCGTGGAACGTGTATGCGCGTGTGGTCGGTACGTGCTTGATTACGAAACGACGTCCGCGTGCGTAGCGTGCTTTTTGAGTTAGGAGCGTTTGAAGGCCGGAAAAGGTGTCATTTTTAGTACGTTTTCGGTGGCGGAAACAGACCGATCCTAGAATTTTCGGGAATAGGCATCGAACTCGATGGTGATAGGCTTCGTTGGAGCTTTCTCGATGCACGGGAGCCGCTCCGCGTGATTTTAATAAATTTTATTTTCTGCCATTTTCGGCAAATTTTGCAAGTGTTTAACCTTAGGATTTTTGATCGTTGCCCCCTTCGTGTAGTGAAAACGAGTGGATGTGATTCCTTCGCGTGGATCGTGTATGCGCGGGTGGTCGGTACGTGCATGATTACGAGACGACGTCCGCGTGCGTAGCGTGCTTTGTGAGTTAGAAGCGTTTGAAGGCCGGAAAAGGTGTCATTTTGAGTACGTTTTCGGTGGCGGAAACAGACCGATCCTAGAATTTTCGGGAATAGGCATCGAACGCGATAGTGATAGGCTTCGTTGGAGGTTTCTCGATGCACGGGAGTCGCTCCGCGTGATTTTAATAAATTTTATTTTCTGCCATTTTCGGCAAATTTTGCAAGTGTTTAACCTTATAATTTTTGATCGTTGCCCCCTTCGTGTAGTGAAAACGTGTGGATGTGATTCCTTCGCTTGGAACGTGTATGCGCGTGTGGTCGGTACGTGCTTGATTACGAGACGACGTCCGCGTGCGTAGCGTGCTTTTTGAGTTAGGAGCGTTTGAAGGCCGGAAAAGGTGTCATTTTGAGTACGTTTTCGGTGGCGGAAACAGACCGATCCTAGAATTTTCGGGAATAGGCATCGAACTCGATGGTGATAGGCTTCGTTGGAGCTTTCTCGATGCACGGGAGTCGCTCCGCGTGATTTTAATAAATTTTATTTTCTGCCATTTTCGGCAAATTTTGCAAGTGTTTAACCTTAGGATTTTTGATCGTTGCCCCCTTCGTGTAGTGAAAACGTGTGGATGTGATTCCTTCGCGTGGAACGTGTATGCGCGTGTGGTCGGTACGTGCTTGATTACGAGACGACGTCCGCGTGCGTTGCGTACTTTGTGAGTTAGCAGCGTTTGAAGGCCGGAAAAGGTGTCATTTTGAGTACGTTTTCGGTGGCCGAAACAGACCGATCCTAGAATTTTCGGGAATAGGCATCGAACGCGATAGTGATAGGCTTCGTTGGAGCTTTCTCGATGCACGGGAGTCGCTCCGCGTGATTTTAATAAATTTTATTTTCTGCCATTTTCGGCAAATTTTGCAAGTGTTTAACCTTAGGATTTTTGATCGTTGCCCCCTTCGTGTAGTGAAAACGAGTGGATGTGATTCCTTCGCGTGGATCGTGTATGCGCGTGTGGTCGGTACGTGCTTGATTACGAGACGACGTCCGCGTGCGTAGCGTGCTTTTTGAGTTAGGAGCGTTTGAAGGCCGGAAAAGGTGTCATTTTGAGTACGTATTCGGTGGCGGAAACAGACCGATCCTAGAATTTTCGGGAATAGGCATCGAACTCGATGGTGATAGGCTTCGTTGGAGGTTTCTCGATGCACGGGAGTCGCTCCGCGTGATTTTAATAAATTTTATTTTCTGCCATTTTCGGCAAATTTTGCAAGTGTTTAACCTTAGGATTTTTGATCGTTGCCCCCTTCGTGTAGTGAAAACGTGTGGATGTGATTCCTTCGCGTGGAACGTGTATGCGCGTGTGGTCGGTACGTGCTTGATTACGAGACGACGTCCGCGTGCGTAGCGTGCTTTTTGAGTTAGGAGCGTTTGAAGGCCGGAAAAGGTGTCATTTTGAGTACGTTTTCGGTGGCGGAAACAGACCGATCCTAGAATTTTCGGGAATAGGCATCGAACTCGATGGTGATAGGCTTCGTTGGAGCTTTCTCGATGCACGGGAGTCGCTCCGCGTGATTTTAATAAATTTTATTTTCTGCCATTTTCGGCAAATTTTGCAAGTGTTTAACCTTAGGATTTTTGATCGTTGCCCCCTTCGTGTAGTGAAAACGAGTGGATGTGATTCCTTCGCGTCGATCGTGTATGCGCGGGTGGTCGGTACGTGCGTGATTACGAGACGACGTCCGCGTGCGTTGCGTGCTTTGTGAGTTAGGAGCGTTTGAAGACCGGAAAAGGTGTCATTTTGAGTACGTATTCGGTGGCGGAAACAGACCGATCCTAGAATTTTCGGGAATAGGCATCGAACTCGATGGTGATAGGCTTCGTTGGAGGTTTCTCGATGCACGGGAGTCGCTCCGCGTGATTTTAATAAATTTTATTTTCTGCCATTTTCGGCAAATTTTGCAAGTGTTTAACCTTAGGATTTTTGATCGTTGCCCCCTTCGTGTAGTGAAAACGTGTGGATGTGATTCCTTCGCGTGGAACGTGTATGCGCGTGTGGTCGGTACGTGCTTGATTACGAAACGACGTCCGCGTGCGTAGCGTGCTTTTTGAGTTAGGAGCGTTTGAAGGCCGGAAAAGGTGTCATTTTGAGTACGTTTTCGGTGGCGGAAACAGACCGATCCTAGAATTTTCGGGAATAGGCATCGAACTCGATGGTGATAGGCTTCGTTGGAGCTTTCTCGATGCACGGGAGCCGCTCCGCGTGATTTTAATAAATTTTATTTTCTGCCATTTTCGGCAAATTTTGCAAGTGTTTAACCTTATAATTTTTGATCGTTGCCCCCTTCGTGTAGTGAAAACGAGTGGATGTGATTCCTTCGCGTGGATCGTGTATGCGCGGGTGGTCGGTACGTGCGTGATTACGAGACGACGTCCGCGTGCGTAGCGTGCTTTTTGAGTTAGGAGCGTTTGAAGGCCGGAAAAGGTGTCATTTTGAGTACGTTTTCGGTGGCGGAAACAGACCGATCCTAGAATTTTCGGGAATAGGCATCGAACTCGATGGTGATAGGCTTCGTTGGAGCTTTCTCGATGCACGGGAGTCGCTCCGCGTGATTTTAATAAATTTTATTTTCTGCCATTTTCGGCAAATTTTGCAAGTGTTTAACCTTAGGATTTTTGATCGTTGCCCCCTTCGTGTAGTGAAAACGTGTGGATGTGATTCCTTCGCGTGGAACGTGTATGCGCGTGTGGTCGGTACGTGCTTGATTACGAGACGACGTCCGCGTGCGTAGCGTGCTTTTTGAGTTAGGAGCGTTTGAAGGCCGGAAAAGGTGTCATTTTGAGTACGTTTTCGGTGGCGGAAACAGACCGATCCTAGAATTTTCGGGAATAGGCATCGAACGCGATGGTGATAGGCTTCGTTGGAGGTTTCTCGATGCACGGGAGTCGCTCCGCGTGATTTTAATAAATTTTATATTCTGCCATTTTAGGCAAATTTTGCAAGTGTTTAACCTTAGGATTTTTGATCGTTGCCCCCTTCGTGTAGTGAAAACGAGTGGATGTGATTCCTTCGCGTCGATCGTGTATGCGCGGGTGGTCGGTACGTGCGTGATTACGAGACGACGTCCGCGTGCGTAGCGTGCTTTTTGAGTTAGGAGCGTTTGAAGGCCGGAAAAGGTGTCATTTTGACGGCTTATTCGTTGGCACATATTGAGGAACGTAGTATTTTCTAGAATTATAGTAGATATTTTTGGGCTTATTAGGCATCTTCGATGGTTTTGCGGGTGAACTGGGCATGTGTGTCTACACTGCTCTCTTTTAGGGTTCTTGTACTGCAGTAATGGAAGATTATTGTAGCTATGACACGTCTCAATAGTGTAGGTGTAGATGCCAACGGCCATACCACGTTGAAAACACCGGTTCTCGTCCGATCACCGAAGTTAAGCAACGTCGGGCCCGGATAGTACTTGGATGGGTGACCGCCTGGGAACACCGGGTGCCGTTGGTTTTTTTTTGTTAAATCATTTTGAGAATCGGCGCATGAACATCACCAATGTGTCTGAACGGACGCAATAGACGAATGCTGGGTGGGGAAGTGGAGCATATTTTTTGTCTTTAAGTCTGTAGTCAGTGCTCCTTTGATTCAACATCATACCTAGCGCGACCAAATGGATGGTAATAATAACGAATGGTGGAAGAGAGATACTGCACGTGGGGTGGTGAGTCTGATGCCCACATGCCGATCTGAATCAGGAGTAAGTTTAAAGAAATGGATAGGCCGTTTTAGAGGTACATTTTTATGCACAAACGGATGTATCATGTTTTGAACAAGAAAGTTAAAAGGAGTGTTATTCACAATCAATGTGGCGTATGCTGTATGAAATCGGTCTCGCTAAGAAATTGCCACGTGTCGTCGTGTGCTTACGAAATCCTACAGACCCTCAGCAAACGGACGTCATCGGTAGGGCAGGGCGTGTCGTGGAAGCATTCAGTATGGGAAAAATGGTGCAACGGTGGAAGGGATGGTTGACCGGCGACACTCGTTAAACGCCCGTGTAGGGTGTAGTGAAAATGAAGTCTCCTCCGAAAAAATGAAGCGTCAGTGTGAATGGGTCGAGAAAGTGACATCGAATTAGATAGTGCTCATAATCAGATGCGACAGTGCGGAACGCAGGGTCCACTGAAACCTGGGTAGTGATGTCGTAATGGAACGTATTATGTCTTCCTTTTTCTAAATCGGTAAAATGTAACGTTCTGAATTTTCGGGTGAATTGTGCGTGCGGCTCTCGTGGAATGTTGAACATCGTGTCCTCTAACGGGGAAGAATCGTGAAATGGGTGTAAATTAGTCGCTGATCCTGTAAAGTCAGCGGTATATCCATCCAATTTGACGAAGGTAAACTGTGGCGTAAAGGAGAAAGAGAATGATGGGACATTTTAACATGTTTTCATTAGCGGTACGGAATCTTGCATGTCTCACGCAACGGCACTTAGTTTGCTATCAGATGAAAATCTCGGGAATTGGCTCGCGTTTTTCTAATGGTGCTATAAGTAGACATTCTGAACAGCCACGACGGGAATCCGTATTATCTAGCGAGAGAGTATGAAATATGCCGCACGTGAATTCATTCGAACAGTGGGAGTAATGAATATTGAATCAGAGGATCCTGGCTCATGTAAAACATGCAAAATTTTTCCCGTAAGGCATCGGCCACAAGCTATCCGTACGCCTCATTTTTCCTCCGTGCAGCAGTTACTTCTCCCAAAAAACTCGGGCCCAGTACAGGTTAACCGAGGAGAGTAAACGTAATGCTTTTTGGAAGTTTCTGCTACGATTTTCTTACGTAACAACAATTTCTGCGACAGCAATACCTCGGTACTGGACGAAATGATCTCTGGGCTCGGGTATAACAAGTACGTCTTCTTCAAATGCCTGAAGTCGGTTGCTGGTCCGCCGAAGTCACTAATTTCAGGAATTGAATATCGACAACGCTATATAAACCTAAGTTTGATCGACCACTTGTGCAGTTATGTTCGTACGTGAAACGAGCGGCGTCGTCAAAAAATAGTACAGCGTGGGCGAATAAAAGGAAACATCGTAGAAACACTGTGGGGAAAAGTGTTCAAAGGACTCGATTTCCTCTGTAACGTCTTCGCCGGAAAAGAATGTGGTTTTCAATGTACATTCCAGATGGGACTAATTTCCCATCGTCTACGTGTAACCTTTTCGCGTTGCGATTTGTTCGTGGAACAAAGACAATTGTCCGCTATGATTTTTCATCCATGGAATGTTATCTGCACATATTTCCGTAGCCTGTTCTCCATGCACGCGGGAAGGAATTCCATTAATTTGCACGAATAATTTTACAACATTCATCTCCCCGCACTATTATTTGGGAAATATGACGAAAAGAAGTTTCATCGAGTACCCTCTGGCCAATTAACCGTGTCAGGTTTACATGCAACGTATCGAGGGACTCCATCGACTGATCTGTAAGCTAACGTAAACGTCGAGTGGTATCATAATCGCCAACGGCCACACCACGTTGAAAACACCGGTTCTCGTCCGATCACCGAAGTTAAGCAGCGTCGGGCCCGGATAGTACTTGGATGGGTGACCGCCTGGGAACACCGGGTGCCGTTGGTTTTTTTTTATTAGTTCATTTGGAAGTCGCAGGGAAGGATAGATGTGACAAAGCAAAAAGTTCAATCTCGTGAAAAGATTCATGGCCCTGAGAAGGGCCGTTAGGACGTTGCCACGCTACCAAGAATGATTTACTTGGAGCTGGTGTACTTGGTCACGGCCTTCGTGCCCTCAGACACGGCGTGCTTCGCGAGCTCTCCGGGTAGCAAGAGCCTGACTGCGGTCTGGACCTCCCGGGATGTGATGGTGGACCTCTTGTTGTAGTGCGCCAAACGAGATGCTTCCGCGGCGATTCTCTCGAAGATGTCGTTGACGAATGAGTTCATGATGCTCATAGCCTTGCTCGAGATTCCCGTGTCGGGATGGACCTGCTTCAGGACCTTGTAGATGTAGATCGCGTAGCTCTCCTTCCTCTTCCGTTTCTTCTTCTTATCTCCCTTGGAGATGTTCTTGGAGATTGGAGGGTGTCGTTTCCTACGGGAAGCGATACCGGGTGGAGCCCTCCCGGCCGCCTCGGGCCCAGCCAGCTCAATGTCGCAGGTGCCTCGGGTTTGACCACGGTGCACGCGAGTGCAGGCGAGACCTTCGATGCGCACGATGCGGGACTAGCCATAGGACCGCGGAGTGCAAATCGGAGGCGCTCAAATGCACCAACTGCGGCGGCGAGCATCATGCCGGTGATTTTCGGTGCCCTCAGCGCCCTAAGGAGCCGGCAGGGCTGGGCAGGGCCCAACTAGTTACCTCTTGCTCTTCTTCTTCTCCTCCTCCTATAGGTTCAGAGCCAACAGCACCAGAGGATACGCTGACAAGGAAGGACCTCCTCCGCTTTCTCAGCCTACTGTTGGCCAACCTGCACCCGGCAGAGAGGGCGGCTGCCGCCGATATCCTAGACGCGACGGCCCGCGAGACCCTTGGGTACTCCGTCCAGGCGGTTTACTCATGGAATCAGCAGCTGACGGCCGTCGAGAGAGTGACGCTGGCCTAAAATAATGGCTAAGTTTAAATAATAGCTACGCTATGATTTTCGACCTGCCTCTCAGGCTACATTGACTTAATCTAACAGCCGAAATATGCTTTTGTACATAAATACTCAATATTAATTAACTACTTACTGATATTTTTGATATGCTTGAAACAAATATAGAGTAATAAGTTCACCTAATATAATTTCTCTTTATCTTTATAATCTATCTCTTCCATAATGAAAGTTATATTAAATAATAACTCATTCCTATTACTGAATTGTACATATATATCTTATTATCTGACTAGGCATTGTTTGATGTTTGAAGTTAAAGTGTAAATAATCTGGCCTTTATATATTTCTATATATCTCAGTACATCGCAGACAGCATATACATCCAGTGCACAAGAATCTCCGGCAGCAACACCCAAATCACCAGATCCAAAGTCACCAGGAAAGAATCATCACAACAATCCATCACTCCAGCATTTAAAACAGCTGTAACCTAACCTACACGGCGGTCTGCATGGGGTTTTGCCGGTTTCCCTCATGCCTCGGGTGAATGCCGGTCCATTAGCCATCCCGGAAGAAAAGAGACTCAAAATACCAATGTTAAACACTAAACTGCTACACGCTTGTATATAGTAATCAAATATGTATAAACTGCACTTGACTAACCCTGAAGAGGAATTATTTCCTATAGCGGGGGCTATTGTAACGTATATTTTTACTGTATTGAATATTATTAATGTATGTATATATATCTTAATGCAATGGCAATAAACACTTTTGAATTGAATTGAATTGGCTCACTAACGATTTTCGTGTAGCTTTACAATGGCACGTACGAAGCAGACCGCTCGCAAGTCCACCGGAGGCAAAGCCCCCAGGAAGCAGCTGGCTACCAAGGCCGCTCGCAAGAGCGCGCCGGCCACCGGAGGAGTGAAGAAGCCCCATAGGTACAGGCCCGGAACCGTGGCACTCCGTGAGATCAGGAGATACCAAAAGAGCACCGAGCTCCTCATCCGCAAGTTGCCCTTCCAGCGACTCGTCCGCGAGATCGCTCAGGACTTCAAGACCGACCTGCGCTTCCAGTCATCCGCCGTCATGGCCCTTCAGGAGGCGTCCGAGGCTTACCTCGTCGGTCTTTTCGAAGACACCAACTTGTGCGCTATTCACGCTAAGCGTGTAACAATTATGCCAAAAGACATCCAATTGGCCCGCCGTATTCGTGGAGAACGTGCTTAGGAAGTTCGTGCTCCCTGGTCATAAACAAGGTCCTTTTCAGGACCAATACAATAATGAATAATTGACCCAGTTTGCTTTGGTTTACAATTATGTTAACGAGGACATTCCTCCCTTGACATCAAACCTGAAAAAGATACCCATTGCTGGTCATGGTAATCTTCATAGAGGGGAGTGAAAATTGTTGAGAATGTATAATCACATACTATTTTTGCCAGTTAAGGTGATTGATTGCAATCTGTATCGAAAACCTCTCCTTCGCCCCCGTTTACCTTATTCGGAGGCTTGGCTTACCTTCAGTGACCTATTTATCGTGGTGCGAATGATTGAGATACACATACTTTTACCTAGGGCTATCATCTGGCGATGGGGTTACATTGGTATTTCGTCTGGGTGGCGAGAGGTGTGAGCCGCCATCTCCCGCATAATCTACTGCATTCCTCTGATTGTTGCTACAATCTGATCTTAACTATTGCTGTAATGTATCTAATTGTGATATGATACATGATATTTTTGTCATTGCTGTTCTTCCATCTACCGTAATTCTAAGCGCTAATAAACAATATTCAGCTGAACTGTTTAAGGGGTAAACTTTGAATTTTTTTTTGTTATTTTCCTTTCCCTGAAGTCTCAAAGCATTCAGAATCATTTTCAAGAGCATTTGATGGCCCTGAAGAGGGCCTTAGTTGAACGCTGCATCCCTGACAAGGAATGTGACAGCGTCTCAGATGGCGAACGTCATTTCTGAGTTCACTTCTTCTTCGGTGCGACCGTCTTCTTCGCCGCTGCCTTAGCTTTCGTTGGTGTCTTCTTCGGCTTTGGAGTCTTAGGCTTCGTTGGCGCTTTCTTCGCTTTGGAGGGCGATTTTGCCGCCTTGGCAGCAGGCTTCCCCGCTGCGGCCTTCTTCTTTGGTTTCTCGGCTGCTACTTTCTTGGCTTTCTTCGCTGGGGGGGCCGACTTGCTCCGCTCTTTCGGTGCGGATCTCTTAGTACCGCCTGCACTCTTCTCCTTCTTGGCTCCGGCCGCCTTCGGTTTCTTCACTCCCGCTTTCTTCACTGCTGCTTTCTTCGCCTTGCCCGCTCCGCCAGCGCCAGACGGTGCTGCCTTCTCCTTGAGAGTGGTCGAGCTCAGCTTGAAGGAGCCCGAAGCGCCCTTCCCTTTCGTTTGCACCAGGGTTCCGGCGGTGACGGCGGCTTTCAGGTACTTCTTGATGAAGGGCGACAGCTTCTCGGCGTCGACCTTGTAGCTGGCCGCAATGTACTTCTTAATGGCCTGCAGGGATGAGCCACCGCGCTCCTTTAGGCTCTTCACGGCGTTATTGACCATCTCAGAGGTGGGTGGGTGGGATGGTTTTGCGCGTGCTTTCTTTGCGCCAGCTTTGCTCGACTTCTTGGAAGCCGCGGAGGCTCCCGAGGAGGGCAAGGGCTTCACGGCCGCGGTGCCGGACGGTTGGGCTGCGGGTGGTGCCGTCGCCGCTGCTCCAGACGCTGCATCTGCCATACTGACTGCGTTCGGTAGTTGAGAATTATCTAAAAGATGGCGCGCGCCGATTTTCGTCAGTGCGTTTTCCTTGATATCGTACCACTTCGGAGCACAGCTGGCTCTAGTCAACTTGTCGTCGGTGTGCTTCTCCGAATCTTTGTACTCAACTCTTCCTCCGACTTTCACCTTTTGGAGAGTGTCCGCGACGCCGAAGACGGACGCCGGGCGTCGAAGCGACCCTCAGACTTGCGCCCGTCCGTCCACCGCACTTGGACGTCCCTCGACCTCCACCTGGCATAATGGCGGCGACCCGAAATACAGCATGTCGCTCACGTGCCTGCGAGCTCGCGAATTAAACGTTCGCCGGGCTCTCCAGGAGAACGAAGTTCACCTTTTTCTTTAACTGTTGCCCTGATTGATCCTTCGGCTAAGTCCTTACACGCCTGTGACCTCGTGGGTGTCGTCCCGGCGGTGGAGAGTGACCCCAAGGAGACACGGCTGTCGGACGGATCGTTGTCCGATACCCCTGTCTCCGTGCCTGTAAAACCATACTCGTATCTCCCTGTACTTCCCATTTAGATGCAGCAATACACGTGACTTACATCGGGAGGATGAATTTCGATGATCTTGGGCATAGCTCCCAAGTTTACGCCTCCATTCAGCGAAAAATTACCGTGCATTGGGTACCTAGACGCCTCCCCCGTCGTCTCTCTTTCGTCTACCCTAACGGAGAACGTTTTCCACTATCTTAACAGCTCCACTAGCGACAGATTTTGCCATACCTCTAAAGTCATCAGCTACGTATACCTCTGGTAGGAGAAGGAAAAAGCGTTACGGACGCATAATCGCCTCACCCGTGGACCCACGGAGATTTCGATAGCATAGCGTTTTCCACCGAGCGGCCCACGACGCAAGTCGAGAAAGTCTCCCGAGTGTGGAACTTCCGAAAATAAGAAATTCAGGTGATTGCTTCATTTCAGTAGGTTAATGTTTTACCATTTCCGACTCTTCCACAAGAAGTCTGTCCATTAGCGATAACGTAATTTACACAAGGGAGAACCTATTCATACTACCAAATACAAAAATTACTCCCGAGTCAAAACAGAACGACACAATATACTGCAACTCTGTCATAAATGTTATTCTAGAAGAATGTCTCTGATTATTCCAAAAGCCACATCACACTTAGTTGTAATAGCTACCTTCATGTGTACCGAGGTGCATATTCCGGCTCTGTCGGCCTTCTGTTTTAGGATACAAGATAAGACAGTGAGTACATCATGTATTGGATTAACGAGTGAAGGGGTCGATGGGAGATTTCTTCACTTTATGAGTATCTTCATATTCCAATTAAATACATACCGCCCTTCTCATACATACAAACAGACTTCCTCAAACATCTAACCTACTGCATACGATGAAATTACAGCTTCTCCCAAGTTACTCATTGAAAACAGAGTCGGTGAAATGCTGTTGTATGGAAAAGGCATTCGCGGATTTCCTTCACCTGATTCTCACCACAGACGATGATTAGTAGATGGAAACATTAACTCTACTCATGTGACGGATACCGAGATATTTCCAAAAAAAAAACAACCAATGCATATGGGAAAAAATATGAGCGAGAGCGAGCGGTGGTGAGTTCATCGCTGTAGGAGATGAGATCGTAAGCACAGTTCAAATTTTCCCATAACATGGCCTCGAATGTGTGTGCTTTTTTATTACATATCCCACGTAATAAATTTGAAAAATTACCGAGTTCAGCATTTCAGCCTTCATTAAATCTATATTTTTATTACCATCGGGGGGGATTTTAATATTCCCTCCGTGTACTGGAGGACTTACACCTTAAAAAACAATGGCTACATAAGGAGTTGTCCTACACTCTTCCCCGTACCGTACCATCAACCTCTTTAGTTTAAACAATGCTGACACCGATGACAGTTTCCAACATCCTAAAACTGACGGCGACTGCAATACTTGAAGACTTCCTTAAAGTTGTACACTTCACGGAATGGATTGCCACGACATGGTGATTTATCCCTTTCGTACATCGGGAGGTCTTGGTTTCAAACGGGAGGTCTTGGCATCACATACAAATTTCACTAAGACTGCGAATGCAGTTATTTCGACGACAAAATAACCGTTCCGTCAAACTAATATC
>CAUJGU010000196.1:0-27934 GCA_963169105.1 Ceriagrion tenellum | reverse complement strand
AGAAACCTCCAACGAAGCCTATCACTATCGAGTTCGATGCCTATTCCCGAAAATTCTAGGATCGGTCTGTTTCCGCCACCGAAAACGTACTCAAAATGACACCTTTTCCGGCCTTCAAACGCTCCTAACTCAAAAAGCACGCTACGCACGCGGACGTCGTCTCGTAATCACGCACGTACCGACCACACGCGCATACACGATCCACGCGAAGGAATCACATCCACACGTTTTCACTACACGAAGGGGGCAACGATGAAAAATCCTAAGGTTAAACACTTGCAAAATTTGCCGAAAATGGCAGAAAATAAAATTTATTAAAATCACGCGGAGCGACTCCCGTGCATCGAGAAACCTCCAACGAAGCCTATCACCATCGAGTTCGATGCCTATTCCCGAAAATTCTAGGATCGGTCTGTTTCCGCCACCGAAAACGTCCACAAAATGACACCTTTTCCGGTCTTCAAACGCTCCTAACTCACAAAGCACGCAACGCACGCGGACGTCGTCTCGTAATCACGCACGTACCGACCACCCGCGCATACACGATCGACGCGAAGGAATCACATCCACTCGTTTTCACTACACGAAGGGGGCAACGATCAAAAATCCTAAGGTTAAACACTTGCAAAATTTGCCGAAAATGGCAGAAAATAAAATTTATTAAAATCACGCGGAGCGACTCCCGTGCATCGAGAAACCTCCAACGAAGCCTATCACCATCGAGTTCGATGCCTATTCCCGAAAATTCTAGGATCGGTCTGTTTCCGCCACCGAAAACGTCCTCAAAATGACACCTTTTCCGGCCTTCAAACGCTCCTAACTCAAAAAGCACGCTACGCACGCGGACGTCGTCTCGTAATCAAGCACGTACCGACCACACGCGCATACACGTTCCACGCGAAGGAATCACATCCACACGTTTTCACTACACGAAGGGGGCAACGATCAAAAATCCTAAGGTTAAACACTTGCAAAATTTGCCGAAAATGGCAGAAAATAAAATTTATTAAAATCACGCGGAGCGACTCCCGTGCATCGAGAAAGCTCCAACGAAGCCTATCACCATCGAGTTCGATGCCTATTCCCGAAAATTCTAGGATCGGTCTGTTTCCGCCACCGAAAACGTACTCAAAATGACACCTTTTCCGGCCTTCAAACGCTCCTAACTCAAAAAGCACGCTACGCACGCGGACGTCGTCTCGTAATCAAGCACGTACCGACCACACGCGCATACACGTTCCAAGCGAAGGAATCACATCCACACGTTTTCACTACACGAAGGGGGCAACGATCAAAAATTATAAGGTTAAACACTTGCAAAATTTGCCGAAAATGGCAGAAAATAAAATTTATTAAAATCACGCGGAGCGACTCCCGTGCATCGAGAAACCTCCAACGAAGCCTATCACTATCGCGTTCGATGCCTATTCCCGAAAATTCTAGGATCGGTCTGTTTCCGCCACCGAAAACGTACTCAAAATGACACCTTTTCCGGCCTTCAAACGCTTCTAACTCACAAAGCACGCTACGCACGCGGACGTCGTCTCGTAATCATGCACGTACCGACCACCCGCGCATACACGATCCACGCGAAGGAATCACATCCACTCGTTTTCACTACACGAAGGGGGCAACGATCAAAAATCCTAAGGTTAAACACTTGCAAAATTTGCCGAAAATGGCAGAAAATAAAATTTATTAAAATCACGCGGAGCGACTCCCGTGCATCGAGAAACCTCCAACGAAGCCTATCACCATCGAGTTCGATGCCTATTCCCGAAAATTCTAGGATCGGTCTGTTTCGGCCACCGAAAACGTCCTCAAAATGACACCTTTTCCGGCCTTCAACGCTCCTAACTCAAAAAGCACGCTACGCACGCGGACGTCGTCTCGTAATCAAGCACGTACCGACCACACGCGCATACACGTTCCACGCGAAGGAATCACATCCACTCGTTTTCACTACACGAAGGGGGCAACGATCAAAAATCCTAAGGTTAAACACTTGCAAAATTTGCCGAAAATGGCAGAAAATAAAATTTATTAAAATCACGCGGAGCGACTCCCGTGCATCGAGAAAGCTCCAACGAAGCCTATCACCATCGAGTTCGATGCCTATTCCCGAAAATTCTAGGATCGGTCTGTTTCCGCCACCGAAAACGTACTCAAAATGACACCTTTTCCGGCCTTCAAACGCTCCTAACTCAAAAAGCACGCTACGCACGCGGACGTCGTCTCGTAATCAAGCACGTACCGACCACACGCGCATACACGTTCCAAGCGAAGGAATCACATCCACACGTTTTCACTACACGAAGGGGGCAACGATCAAAAATCCTAAGGTTAAACACTAGCAAAATTTGCCGAAAATGGCAGAAAATAAAATTTATTAAAATCACGCGGAGCGACTCCCGTGCATCGAGAAAGCTCCAACGAAGCCTATCACCATCGAGTTCGATGCCTATTCCCGAAAATTCTAGGATCGGTCTGTTTCCGCCACCGAAAACGTACTCAAAATGACACCTTTTCCGGCCTTCAAACGCTCCTAACTCAAAAAGCACGCTACGCACGCGGACGTCGTCTCGTAATCAAGCACGTACCGACCACACGCGCATACACGATCCACGCGAAGGAATCACATCCACTCGTTTTCACTACACGAAGGGGGCAACGATCAAAAATCCTAAGGTTAAACACTTGCAAAATTTGCCGAAAATGGCAGAAAATAAAATTTATTAAAATCACGCGGAGCGACTCCCGTGCATCGAGAAAGCTCCAACGAAGCCTATCACTATCGCGTTCGATGCCTATTCCCGAAAATTCTAGGATCGGTCTGTTTCGGCCACCGAAAACGTACTCAAAATGACACCTTTTCCGGCCTTCAAACGCTGCTAACTCACAAAGTACGCAACGCACGCGGACGTCGTCTCGTAATCAAGCACGTACCGACCACACGCGCATACACGTTCCACGCGAAGGAATCACATCCACACGTTTTCACTACACGAAGGGGGCAACGATCAAAAATCCTAAGGTTAAACACTTGCAAAATTTGTCGAAAATGGCAGAAAATAAAATTTATTAAAATCACGCGGAGCGACTCCCGTGCATCGAGAAACCTCCAACGAAGCCTATCACTATCGAGTTCGATGCCTATTCCCGAAAATTCTAGGATCGGTCTGTTTCCGCCACCGAAAACGTACTCAAAATGACACCTTTTCCGGCCTTCAAACGCTCCTAACTCAAAAAGCACGCTACGCACGCGGACGTCGTCTCGTAATCACGCACGTACCGACCACACGCGCATACACGATCCACGCGAAGGAATCACATCCACACGTTTTCACTACACGAAGGGGGCAACGATGAAAAATCCTAAGGTTAAACACTTGCAAAATTTGCCGAAAATGGCAGAAAATAAAATTTATTAAAATCACGCGGAGCGACTCCCGTGCATCGAGAAACCTCCAACGAAGCCTATCACCATCGAGTTCGATGCCTATTCCCGAAAATTCTAGGATCGGTCTGTTTCCGCCACCGAAAACGTCCACAAAATGACACCTTTTCCGGTCTTCAAACGCTCCTAACTCACAAAGCACGCAACGCACGCGGACGTCGTCTCGTAATCACGCACGTACCGACCACCCGCGCATACACGATCGACGCGAAGGAATCACATCCACTCGTTTTCACTACACGAAGGGGGCAACGATCAAAAATCCTAAGGTTAAACACTTGCAAAATTTGCCGAAAATGGCAGAAAATAAAATTTATTAAAATCACGCGGAGCGACTCCCGTGCATCGAGAAACCTCCAACGAAGCCTATCACCATCGAGTTCGATGCCTATTCCCGAAAATTCTAGGATCGGTCTGTTTCCGCCACCGAAAACGTCCTCAAAATGACACCTTTTCCGGCCTTCAAACGCTCCTAACTCAAAAAGCACGCTACGCACGCGGACGTCGTCTCGTAATCAAGCACGTACCGACCACACGCGCATACACGTTCCACGCGAAGGAATCACATCCACACGTTTTCACTACACGAAGGGGGCAACGATCAAAAATCCTAAGGTTAAACACTTGCAAAATTTGCCGAAAATGGCAGAAAATAAAATTTATTAAAATCACGCGGAGCGACTCCCGTGCATCGAGAAAGCTCCAACGAAGCCTATCACCATCGAGTTCGATGCCTATTCCCGAAAATTCTAGGATCGGTCTGTTTCCGCCACCGAAAACGTACTCAAAATGACACCTTTTCCGGCCTTCAAACGCTCCTAACTCAAAAAGCACGCTACGCACGCGGACGTCGTCTCGTAATCAAGCACGTACCGACCACACGCGCATACACGTTCCAAGCGAAGGAATCACATCCACACGTTTTCACTACACGAAGGGGGCAACGATCAAAAATTATAAGGTTAAACACTTGCAAAATTTGCCGAAAATGGCAGAAAATAAAATTTATTAAAATCACGCGGAGCGACTCCCGTGCATCGAGAAACCTCCAACGAAGCCTATCACTATCGCGTTCGATGCCTATTCCCGAAAATTCTAGGATCGGTCTGTTTCCGCCACCGAAAACGTACTCAAAATGACACCTTTTCCGGCCTTCAAACGCTTCTAACTCACAAAGCACGCTACGCACGCGGACGTCGTCTCGTAATCATGCACGTACCGACCACCCGCGCATACACGATCCACGCGAAGGAATCACATCCACTCGTTTTCACTACACGAAGGGGGCAACGATCAAAAATCCTAAGGTTAAACACTTGCAAAATTTGCCGAAAATGGCAGAAAATAAAATTTATTAAAATCACGCGGAGCGACTCCCGTGCATCGAGAAACCTCCAACGAAGCCTATCACCATCGAGTTCGATGCCTATTCCCGAAAATTCTAGGATCGGTCTGTTTCGGCCACCGAAAACGTCCTCAAAATGACACCTTTTCCGGCCTTCAAACGCTCCTAACTCAAAAAGCACGCTACGCACGCGGACGTCGTCTCGTAATCAAGCACGTACCGACCACACGCGCATACACGTTCCACGCGAAGGAATCACATCCACTCGTTTTCACTACACGAAGGGGGCAACGATCAAAAATCCTAAGGTTAAACACTTGCAAAATTTGCCGAAAATGGCAGAAAATAAAATTTATTAAAATCACGCGGAGCGACTCCCGTGCATCGAGAAAGCTCCAACGAAGCCTATCACCATCGAGTTCGATGCCTATTCCCGAAAATTCTAGGATCGGTCTGTTTCCGCCACCGAAAACGTACTCAAAATGACACCTTTTCCGGCCTTCAAACGCTCCTAACTCAAAAAGCACGCTACGCACGCGGACGTCGTCTCGTAATCAAGCACGTACCGACCACACGCGCATACACGTTCCAAGCGAAGGAATCACATCCACACGTTTTCACTACACGAAGGGGGCAACGATCAAAAATCCTAAGGTTAAACACTAGCAAAATTTGCCGAAAATGGCAGAAAATAAAATTTATTAAAATCACGCGGAGCGACTCCCGTGCATCGAGAAAGCTCCAACGAAGCCTATCACTATCGCGTTCGATGCCTATTCCCGAAAATTCTAGGATCGGTCTGTTTCCGCCACCGAAAACGTACTCAAAATGACACCTTTTCCGGCCTTCAAACGCTCCTAACTCAAAAAGCACGCTACGCACGCGGACGTCGTCTCGTAATCACGCACGTACCGACCACACGCGCATACACGATCCACGCGAAGGAATCACATCCACACGTTTTCACTACACGAAGGGGGCAACGATCAAAAATTATAAGGTTAAACACTTGCAAAATTTGCCGAAAATGGCAGAAAATAAAATTTATTAAAATCACGCGGAGCGACTCCCGTGCATCGAGAAACCTCCAACGAAGCCTATCACTATCGCGTTCGATGCCTATTCCCGAAAATTCTAGGATCGGTCTGTTTCCGCCACCGAAAACGTACTCAAAATGACACCTTTTCCGGCCTTCAAACGCTTCTAACTCACAAAGCACGCTACGCACGCGGACGTCGTCTCGTAATCATGCACGTACCGACCACCCGCGCATACACGATCCACGCGAAGGAATCACATCCACTCGTTTTCACTACACGAAGGGGGCAACGATCAAAAATCCTAAGGTTAAACACTTGCAAAATTTGCCGAAAATGGCAGAAAATAAAATTTTTTAAAATCACGCGGAGCGACTCCCGTGCATCGAGAAACCTCCAACGAAGCCTATCACCATCGAGTTCGATGCCTATTCCCGAAAATTCTAGGATCGGTCTGTTTCGGCCACCGAAAACGTCCTCAAAATGACACCTTTTCCGGCCTTCAAACGCTCCTAACTCAAAAAGCACGCTACGCACGCGGACGTCGTCTCGTAATCAAGCACGTACCGACCACACGCGCATACACGTTCCACGCGAAGGAATCACATCCACTCGTTTTCACTACACGAAGGGGGCAACGATCAAAAATCCTAAGGTTAAACACTTGCAAAATTTGCCGAAAATGGCAGAAAATAAAATTTATTAAAATCACGCGGAGCGACTCCCGTGCATCGAGAAAGCTCCAACGAAGCCTATCACCATCGAGTTCGATGCCTATTCCCGAAAATTCTAGGATCGGTCTGTTTCCGCCACCGAAAACGTACTCAAAATGACACCTTTTCCGGCCTTCAAACGCTCCTAACTCAAAAAGCACGCTACGCACGCGGACGTCGTCTCGTAATCAAGCACGTACCGACCACACGCGCATACACGATCCACGCGAAGGAATCACATCCACACGTTTTCACTACACGAAGGGGGCAACGATCAAAAATCCTAAGGTTAAACACTTGCAAAATTTGCCGAAAATGGCAGAAAATAAAATTTATTAAAATCACGCGGAGCGACTCCCGTGCATCGAGAAACCTCCAACGAAGCCTATCACTATCGCGTTCGATGCCTATTCCCGAAAATTCTAGGATCGGTCTGTTTCCGCCACCGAAAACGTACTCAAAATGACACCTTTTCCGGCCTTCAAACGCTCCTAACTCAAAAAGCACGCTACGCACGCGGACGTCGTCTCGTAATCACGCACGTACCGACCACACGCGCATACACGATCCACGCGAAGGAATCACATCCACACGTTTTCACTACACGAAGGGGGCAACGATCAAAAATTATAAGGTTAAACACTTGCAAAATTTGCCGAAAATGGCAGAAAATAAAATTTATTAAAATCACGCGGAGCGACTCCCGTGCATCGAGAAACCTCCAACGAAGCCTATCACCATCGAGTTCGATGCCTATTCCCGAAAATTCTAGGATCGGTCTGTTTCCGCCACCGAAAACGTCCACAAAATGACACCTTTTCCGGTCTTCAAACGCTCCTAACTCACAAAGCACGCTACGCACGCGGACGTCGTCTCGTAATCAAGCACGTACCGACCACACGCGCATACACGATCCACGCGAAGGAATCACATCCACACGTTTTCACTACACGAAGGGGGCAACGATCAAAAATCCTAAGGTTAAACACTTGCAAAATTTGCCGAAAATGGCAGAAAATAAAATTTATTAAAATCACGCGGAGCGACTCCCGTGCATCGAGAAAGCTCCAACGAAGCCTATCACCATCGAGTTCGATGCCTATTCCCGAATATTCTAGGATCGGTCTGTTTCCGCCACCGAAAACGTCCTCAAAATGACACCTTTTCCGGCCTTCAAACGCTTCTAACTCACAAAGCACGCAACGCACGCGGACGTCGTCTCGTAATCAAGCACGTACCGACCACACGCGCATACACGATCCACGCGAAGGAATCACATCCACACGTTTTCACTACACGAAGGGGGCAACGATCAAAAATCCTAAGGTTAAACACTTGCAAAATTTGCCGAAAATGGCAGAAAATAAAATTTATTAAAATCACGCGGAGCGACTCCCGTGCATCGAGAAACCTCCAACGAAGCCTATCACCATCGAGTTCGATGCCTATTTCCGAAAATTCTAGGATCGGTCTGTTTCCGCCACCGAAAACGTCCTCAAAATGACACCTTTTCCAGCCTTCAAACGCTCCTAACTCAAAAAGCACGCTACGCACGCGGACGTCGTCTCGTAATCAAGCACGTACCGACCACACGCGCATACACGTTCCACGCGAAGGAATCACATCCACACGTTTTCACTACACGAAGGGGGCAACGATCAAAAATCCTAAGGTTAAAAGGTCGAAAATCTCCGAATCCAAAAGTTAATTAATTCATGCGTCCCTCACTCGTAATTTTAATCTAAAAAGAAACTCAAAACCGAGATGTTTCTACGTCGCAGTCATAAAACCGTCAATGTTTGTACATACCGATATTGAAAACTTTTCAATGTACATTTGCCATGGTTCAATATCGACGCATAATTTTAAATCTTTTTCCAGTTATATCTGGTTGTGTCCAATGACTGATAAATTGTTCACGTTACATCTACGTTTTCGCTTCGTTTAAATTGAAAGGTCATACCATATTCCTCAAACCAATGATATGCGGAGTCCACCATCTCACAGCAGATCCCATGAAGCAAGGCAAATTTATTCTCTGTGACTGATATCGATATATATTTCTAAAAGTACAGTTAATGACCACCTTAATCCAGTATACAACACATCCCACATCATTACGTCCAACATAAAAATTTATATTTAAGTATAGAATCGTCATGATGTAAAGCTGACTTGCGGAAACAATTTCCCATCAGTAACCCGCACTTCTCCCCCTCCTTTCCCACGTATGTCTTCCAAAACCCTTCTCTAATTATATCTGTACTCACCTCGTATTTCAGGTCTCCCCTAAGCGCACAATGCCTCCCCTTTCATTGTGAAATTAATACCCTGTTACTGCTCTGCGGTATCACATCTCCCGCTTTCTACGCCCTCAAGACCCAAGCAGGCAGCTGAAATCTGACACCGTGGGAATCTATCCCCGCTCTTTTTCCCAACCTTTCTGTCGGAGGACTGACTGATGCCGACATTCCTTAACGAACGATTTCAGATTTTTCGACGCACAAAGTCTAATCCTAGTCAGCTAAATTGCTCAGGATGTGAACAACATCTCTGTACATTTCTTAGGAATAATATCATAAGATGACACTGATATCATCTGTTACTAACAAAATGCCCTAACACATTTCCCACTTCTTGCAAAACAATAAAGTTGCACGCATTGTGCATTACTTCCAAAAACCATTTCATTGCAGTTAACAACACTTAACTTACGTGCGTACGCCGTTTTTCCTATTTCCTACATGTCACAAACGGCGATACGAAAGAAAACGCGAAGTGACGGCGTTTCTTTTGCTAGTAGCCAAAAATAACAGGTTTTGCACGAATTATCACTGAACGTTGGAAAAATATACCTGCGATCGGAAACATTGACGCAGGTGATTCTGAAATAAATTGTTATCACGTACTTAAATCCGAACATTAACTACATGGCTCATGACAACCTGAAAACTTCCACTCGGAACATTTAACTGCTCATTCCTGACTTCTTTTATCCTTGCCTTTACCTAACATCGCGGGCACATTTTTCAAAATTGAAAACCCTAAAATATTCCGTCTAACGCGACAGAGTTTCAGGGCGAATATTCGACAGCCGAGTATGTATTGCATTAAACGGCAAAGCAGTCACCGATACCACGGACTAAGCCAACCTATTAAACCACCACAAATGTGTATTCACGAAGCACGACGAGAATTGAATTTCGCAGCGTCACAGATTTAGGAACGGGCATGATGACTGTAATTCTTGTACCATAAACATTGTCCGACTATTGATATCACCCAATATCGTTGGAAGTTCGGATCATTTACTTTCGGGCAACCTTACATTTATGGAATATAGGCCTTAAATCATGTTTCCGAGCGGGAGGTACCAGTGCCATAATACCTGTTTGAACTACGGTGAATTTCCAATATTTTCCACGTTCCAATCATTCAATAACTACTACGCATACCACTTTCCCGCACCGCAACGAAGAAAGGTATCTACTGAATAAGTATCCTTAAGTGCATCATTTGACAGTCGGGGGATTTATATTGTAAATCACAACACAACATTGGTCACGACTCTTCGCGTCAAATGCAAACGTTAATAACATGACCTAGGGAGAAAAGCTTTCCCATACGTTGGTTGGTGATTGCGCTTGCACGAATTTCTACACGATTGAACGACCTAATTCACTGTTCGCGAGACGGAAGTTCCGCAGCAGAAAATATTACGTGTCTCAATTACAGGTGAAGGAATCATACGAGCACTAACAGATTACCGGCTTCATTTCATCACAGTATACACAGTATTGAAACCGAAAAATTGATAACATTTCACCGATGCGTGTACGAAGAACCACAGACAACCGTGGGAAAATATTAACACCAAGCTTACCTGTCATTATTCCAATCATTCCTGCCGTCACGTCGAAACCTGGGGAAAGAACCATTTCGTATACCTCGATAAACACGTCCGTTAAGAACATATTCCCTTCAAACGTCTACAATCAAACAGTACGTGCCATTCTGAGATACTTGCATCTTGCGTGGACCGACATGGAATCTCACACTGCGAGGTTACTAAGGAACGGTGACTACGCTACGAGTATTGTTGTGTGGTCCTTCTCCTACCGAGAATTGGCGAATTACGCGCGAATACGGAGGCTTGGCAATAAAATTAGACAGGCACATACTCTTAGTTACGCCTTGCTTCGTGGAAAGAGTGACACAAAAGCCAAGAAAAACTATTGTACAAGACGCGATTGCTGGATTCTATCACTTTTCGGAAAGACTTATGACATACATCGCCCCTTCACGGTTGCAACGTTTTATTGAGAGTTTTTCGTGCAGCTCAAAATTACTCGCTGAAAACTGACTGGCGATGCACAACTACCTTCATAATAAGTGCGGGACATTGCACATATCCATATGCCACACTCGTATTTCGAACATTCATTTCATTAAATATTTTTTGTTTTCCTTTTCCGATTAAACTTCCAATTCATAGTACCTACTTCGCTTCCCGAAACCTTAACCGTCTATGCTGTGTAATACGTTTGCATGTCCAAAACCAAACACATGTCTTCATTAATTCACGCTTAACACAGTTGAAAGTTCACAACGCGCACTCACGGCGACGTGTAACATTACATTCAATCTCCGATCCGCCAATTATCGTCTCGTCGCTGGGTTATATAGTTCACAGACCGATCACAACATTTCCTTGCGATCAACATGTCCGCGGGCAGCTGAATTTTTCTGGAGCCGGGGACCGATTCATTTACAAAGAATCCATTACTGCTATCTTCGCGCCCATTTTTACAAGGAGACGTTAAGGATCAGACATCCATTTACCGTCCAATATCCCACATCTACATCCAGCCGAGTAGAAGATCACTCCATTCTATCCTCAGTTATGACACCCTCCACCAGCATGACTCTTATTTGAACAGATTAACAACCTCCTCCACACAAAAAACCCTACTCTCCACTGAAACTTATATTTCTTGTTAAATACTGCGAACACTTAACACGTGACGCTTCGTGTGAAACTAAATGCAGACTGCAACGCGGAAAGGTGACTTCCGATAGATTAGTTGGCAACTAGGCAATTGCTTTAAATTTTAAACCTGAATCTGCAACCGAAATCGCCCTTTGCGAGGTGTTCGTGCAACGGGAAAATGAAAGATTTCACAAATACAGGGAAAGATAACATACGAGGGCTGCCAGATTTTCGGCTTCATGTCAACACAGTACACATAATATTCAGGCTAAGACAACATGAAACGGAAACATAAAAAATCATCACCACAAAAAATATATTACCCACCGTGTAATTTCTTACCATGCGTGACGGCTTGTTCTATACACCATTCTGAGAAAATGTCACCGCCAAGCTTACCTGTAATTATAACAGCCATGAGTGCCGCCACGCCGAAACCAGGGAAAAGAAGCATTTCGTAAACTTTCGTAACTACGTCAATGAAGAAAAGATTACCTTCAAACGTCTACAATCATGCAGCACGTACCAATTCTCAGCTACTTTCCTCTCGCCTGGTCCGACGTCGAACGAATCTCACACTGCGATGTTACTTAGCAACGGTGACTACGCTACGAGCATTATTGTATTTCTCCTCCGTGAGCAGGCGAATTACGCGTGAATGGTGGGCAATGAAATGAAGCAGGTATATAAACTTACATTCGCCTTCATACCGTGGAAATTGTGCCAGAAAATCCTGGAAAAAACTATCTTATAAATCACATTTCCTGCATATTTTCATATCACGGTAATACTGTGTACCTAGATCGTGGCTTCTCGGTTGCAAGATTTAATTTCGAATGTTTCACAGCTGAAAATAGGTCACCGAAAACTCTGATTACGCTCAACATCGTTCCAATGAAGTTAGAAGCCACATTCATCTGATAAATCGCCTCCGAACGACCGGTAAATATTTATCAATTCTTACTTTTTGGAAGAATTTATCAAATATTTCTTTCGATTTCCATTTGGAATGTACTTAAAAATTAGTTGCCTCTACGTAACGTCACTTCCACCTTCCGTCTCCACGGTTCTTCATTTGTAAGTTACACCGCGATATCTCGCCTCCCGACACAATACCATCAACGTCGGAAAATTAATATGAATGCCCACTACGACACAAACCACTATGTTCAACTCCCGTCAAAAATTTTTACCTAGCACTCACGACGATGTGTTACATAAAAATATTCACCACTTCGCGAATTCTCGCCCAGTCGCTGCTAAATATTGTTCACTAAGCGAAGCTGTTAGTCGACTGACGTCACCGATACAATTAAAGTGTTCAAGCACCTACGCAATAAAAACCTGTAAAAGTCAATGGGGTAGACCAGCTGCAGACTCACCCCTCCGGCTGTTACAATTTCTCTACACTTTCTTGACATCGTCATTGAATGCTAACATTCTCTACACGTGAGAAAGCTACCCTTTGAAGAAAGCTGCTTTCCTTACGTTTCGCAAGGAATTCAGAGTTATCGGCGTTAACGTTCAAAATTATCAAACACTCATCTGAAAGACTGAAGGCCAAATTTCGATACGAATTATCAAACAGCAAAGCATTTCCCGGCGAACGCGAAAACTTCATTTCTACGTATTCTTGATACGTCTGATGTACGCCTATTCATTGCCGTTATTATTCATAATCACACGGAATCACTCACACCACACAAAAAACTGTCATTAATGACTAAGAAACTGTGGTATGACATTAAAATCACATTCCACCGACACAAACCCGCACGCGAAATACGTTACACACGATTAATTGTTTAGGCAATACGCCTCTTCTCTATTGACGATACAAATGAATTAAAAAGTAACACATACCATCGAAACAGCTGTTCGGTATATTCTTTCCGTCGTTCCGCCACCCACACAATCTAGTCACGGTCTTTGTCGACGACATCTCTGAAACCAGTCGTCCCAAACTGAAAGATGAAATAGAAAAACATAATTTGGTTTGAGGTTCCGTTTCAACTACAAGCGTAGCATACAAACAGGTCACTACAGGGTGAATATACAGAGACATACTAATTTTATATCGCGGCCAGTATTTCCATAGGAATCAGCTGTCCATAAATAGGACCTTTTGCTTACACAAATTACGTTCGCCTGGGTCAGAAAAGAATCTTCTCAACGAGTCGTTGACACCGGAAAAGGAATTACGTTAACGCTATGTAATTTCGGACATTTCCCTAGGCAACAAAGTAAGCTTACCCGTCAACTTCCGGCGCCGCCAGAAACAGTGTGTCCACTGTACGATGGGAGGAGGTGGGGGCGGTAGGGGTGGCACCTCCCCTCCAAGGAGCGGGAGAGAGTCGCGGGGGGGGGTATGGGAAATAAATGAAGCCGCCTCGCGCGCACCGCAAAGATGCCCTTTGAAGACGGGGCACGATATTGCACTATTTAAAACTATATTTAACACTATTTAGTGGGCAGTTACTGTTGAATTAGTGCAGGCGCTATTTTCACATATATCGCTGATGCATCCGCGCAGGTATTCTCATAATTCTACGCATTTCGCGACGCTCTCAAAGTGCATGTTCGCTCGTCTTTACAGGCCGTGGTCGTACAGCTTTTCGAAGATGCCAACGCCATCTAACGGATTTCACGCCGAACCAACGGGAAGCACGTAATTTTGGTTAATGAAACTGCGTTTCAACCGGGAAAACTTATTTCTGAAGGATTTTCTCCCAAATCAGTCATATATCTAATAAGGGATTTAATTCTTATGGAACAAGAAACTAACATGGGCGGTTAGGAGATGATTCCATTAAACATTTTCCATCGCTGAATCTTGGAATTATTTGTGGTAATCGGATGATTTTGGAATGTTATATCTACGAAATATATTTTATGTTCAATAATTTGCAGAGAAAACTGCGAAAATTTCTTTTGAGTTACCACATAGCCCCCGTGGGTAACGAAAGTAGCCAAGCAGTTAGCAAATCCAAAACGCCAATATATGATAAAAAAACAGGCCATGATATTCTCTGCAAAATCTGGTCAGTTTGATTCAAGTATTACAAATCCCGGGGTAATGGAACGCTTTCCACATATTTTAATGATTTCTCTGTCGGCTATTCAATCTATTTCTTTCACAGTGTAAATAAATGAATGAATCATTGAGATACTCGCACCCACTGCATAAATGTGATATATCACGTTGTAAATAACTCAGCTGTGGAAAACTTTAGGTTAACCACAACTCAGCTAGACTGAGCCCATAAGAATATCTATTTTCCAGAGGAATTAACACCATGGAATCAAAGTGCCACGTGAAAGTGTCAAACCTTTGTACTTAATGAATGCCATACAACTCTGTGATACCTTCGCTTGTGCTACAACTCAATCCAGCTTAACTTCCTTTAGTACAGAAAGCCATTTCAACTCTGTAGCCATACACCACATGAAGGTCTCCATTACAAGTCAGCTTTCATCCCTCAGATGTCTATATTTCTTGGAGAACTAAAATTTGACCCTGGTGAAACTTCCATAACGAGCAGAGAAATTTGCACAGAGTGAGAAAGTTGCTTGCATATCATCGTAAATGTTAACATTGTAAATATCTTGCAGCATATTTCTACTTTTTTCAAGTTATTACAATAGTAACTGAACTAATTGTCTATCCGGTACAGGGATTAAAACATGTGGTGTGAATTCACCTATTCATGTTCACTCAGCATATCTAGAAATTAAAATTCATTGACGAGAACAAACAGACCGTATAATTAGGCCAATCCACCTGAATTCTACACCAATAATTAGAGAGATGGGACTAATCACTTCATGGTTTATCACATGAGTATCATATTCACCCAACTAAGGCGGCAAATCATGCATCTGACCCACATGATGTACAATGCAGTTGAGGACGAGCTTAGAAAACCAGTGATGATATGCACTGACCTATGTGAGACAAAATACATGGACGTAAAAAATCAATTGGCGAATAAGCAACAGGGCATAGAAAAATTGGTGGAAAATGGCCAGGGGAACTTTTGAAAACAGTCCCGAATGCTATCCCAAAAAAGAAGAATGCAGTGCATAGCGAGGACAACAGAACTATGACTTTAATTTTACACGCAGCCAAATATTTGTTAACAATAATGGAGGGTTGGAGAGAAAAGCCAATTACTACTTGGCCAATGACCAGTTTGGGCGATGGGAGAATGTGAGCTCGGGATGCGATTGCGGTGATTATACCTCTGACCGTAAGAAACATACATGTATTACTTTGACAATAGAACCTAATGTAATGAATATTAATTTGCAATGATTGTAAATGCAAACAATAGCTGCTACAGACATCAGAGAAGATACAGTACAAGGTATTAATTGCATAACCTGGATATATTTGCAAGCTTCATTGAAAATGTATTTGAAAAGGGTTTCGACTGAGTACATTGGGTACACCAACTGAGATACTTGAGAAAATGGGGATACATTGATGACATAGAAAAATAATCAGGAACTTATGTATGACACTAAGAGTGCAGGTGAAAGGTGTTGATGGTTAATCAGGGTGGACAACTAGAGGTCATGGGGTACATCCCTTAAAACATAAAGCGATACAGCAACAGTCATTAAATATAGAGCCATTCAGCTGAGTTCCGCAGAATACCAGTATCAACATGACCAATTTCAACGCCAATCAGCATTGAGAGTAAGACTCACAGAAAAACTTATTGCATGCATTTTAATGGCAGTGGTGAAAAATCCAAACAATAGTAACTACAGACACCAGAGAAAATACAGTATCAAAATGAAACACCAACAACTTGAAGTGCATCAAATATAGTCAAGGATTATCTGAACAGACAATTCTGATGAGTACAAATGTTGAAGTAGCCAATGGAGGAATAATAACACAAAACCTGTGGGTGCATAAAAAAATGTAAACCATAACTCAAGAAGAAATAAGACTGAAATATGAAATCCATGGAATGGCAAAAGTTGGAACATATGCAGGAGTAATGTCTCAGTATCTAGAGCATGGAGCTGTTATTCAACAATCATGTACCACCACAAAGAACATTTTATATGCATTGGCAGATCATTCTGTAATATCCCGACACATTATTAAAGTCACAGGAAGTTAAAGTAATAAATATAGAATCCAAAATAAATAAAACATTACTCACATCATAAACACTCTCACAATTGGTCAGATATTGAATAATTTGGAAGAAAGGAATACATTGTTAATGACATGCTGTTATTGAAATGTATGTCATTATTTATTCGTTTCATGTTAAGAAGTTGTGTATTTTCTTACCCAGTTCCTCACCATTTTGTATTTAAAATGTTTCTCATATGAAGCTACTAATGGCATAAGAAAAAGGTATGTATTGAGTTTTAGCACTAAATGTTTAAGATAGAAAATTTTGGCGATGAGGAAAATGAAACACCTAGTGGCATTATGTTATAAAAAAGTTTGGCCTGCACAGAGAAATGAAGGGTGAAAGCCATTTTTAGGTGTTTAAATGAAATTATAATGGACAATGGTCTTTTAGAGTGGGATTATAGGGTGTAATTCCAACCTAAGTCTGTGAACAGCCGTTAGGTGAGATCCACGAGGCTTATTGTGCAATGGTGAAAATAAAAATGCTTGCGGGTGAGTATTTTTCATGGTCATGGCTGGCTGAAGGTTTAGAGGTTTATGTTAAAAGCTGTCATCCTTGTTTGAGTAATTTTTGAGAAATCATTCTTAAGTAATGCTGATCAAGCTAAACATTTGTATGACTGCATTCACATAAATTTCTTTGGGCCTTATTGTATTTGTTTGGGCAATATTTTTTTGGGAATTGTTCACCTTTAACTGAAACATTCTTAATACTTATTCGTGCCTTCTGTCAGTGGCCACTGATTTATGAAATGACAGAAACTGATTCACAGTCAACTGTGGATAAGTTAAGGGATTGTTTTGGCTGATTTGGGCTTTGACTGAACCGGGATGTCTGGTCAACGGTTCTAACCAAATGTTTTGAGTAGCCTTCGCACACAATGTAAACCACCAGTCAGGTTAGACTTGTGAAGAATTATGAAAAAAGCAAGCAATTTCTAATTTGTTGTGTTATGATTTCTTTTGCATCCCTTGTGGACAGGTTTTGTTAAATATAACCTCTGAGTTGGAGGGGTGAAAAAGTTTTCATAATTCTGTTGTGTCTTGTTAAGAAGTTGTGTATGTATGTAACCCATCGAATAACTGTTTTGTATTTAATCGTTCCAAGCAAGGTATTAAATGCATAATGAGTAACCTCACAAAATGTTGAAGATACGACACTTACAAGTGTAATCCCTTACCAGATATAAGGAGTCTGCTGAATTGGCATTTAGTAATGTACGAACGTGTTACGTAGCGTACTGGAAAATTTGTACAGAACGCAAAACTTCACCCAAAACTGTAAGTCAATAACGAAGTACTGTGTACCCCATCAATTTCACCACAGTGTACCACATAACATAAATGGAGGAAGTACATACCACCGGTTAATTTGGAGTTTCTTCTTCTTAAAAAGATGCAATACCTCTATCTAGCGGGAATGGCGCTGTCAAACTGAAATTATGTGAGCGGCGATGCCTGCCTTCATCCCACTCTTCTGAAAAAGGAAGTACAAAAACTCGAGTTGATGTGAGGTTTGTTGAAAACGCAACGTAAGGTTATTTTAGGTTATGGCTAGGAGAAGTAGAAAATTGCCTACCCTATCCGTCCTGTAGATTCCTCTTTGGAGTAATGGACTGAAAGTGGCCAATCACTAACTTCGAGCCTAATTGACAGGAACCAGCCTTTAAAAGGACTTGTCGCCACTGGAATGAAGAAGATGACAACCATTAGTTCATGTAAGGTGTTGATTAAATAAATTTCTTACCTCCGCTTAAGCACCCATGACCCTATTCCGGTGGTACAACGAGCTCGCAGTGATAACACAGAGTAATAATGCCAGGGTTGGAGGGAGAGAGAGGCGGTAAAGAGAAATGACACCACGGTACGTCGAACGTCGTTGCAATCTGTGTTTTGGCGAGAATATTTTTGCTGCAATTTCGTTAACTACTTACAAAAAGCATTGCTTCCCTCCATCCCACCGCTGGCCCGCACTCAGTAGCTTTTCGTCGGCTTTAAAATTGACTCTCTCGAATGAAGTTCTCCATTGGGTATCGAGGCGTTTTAAAATTAATGTATTGACTTGAATGATGTAGCATAGAGCCCTTCCTCAACGACATATGGAATGTTGAGGCATGTGATAACCCTCGTCTCTTCCAAACAGTCTATCGTATCCATGAACCAGCTGTGAAGTACTACACCGTTAAACAAATCGGCTACATGGAGACCACAGGGCTCCGTTATAGCATGCCAACGCCATCTAGCGGTTTTAACGTGGAACCAACTGAAGAGGTTGCACTTAGGCAAAATTTTCCGAGGTATTGCTGGAAAACTGGTGTTGGAGTAGATTGGAATGCATCACACAGGGATATGAGAAGAACGATCGATTTTTGTAACGAAACCAATAATCTGCAGCTACTTAATTGCAAGAACCTATAACATATATATATATTTATATATAAAGTAGAGGGTTGTCTGTCTTAAAGACAAATCAACAGTTTAAATCCTATCGTACTGAAACTTTGGAGAGTAATAGTTCAAGGCAGGAGGACATCAATGCGGCACTGTAAAAAAATCTCAGGGCCCATAAGGGGGCCCTTGGGTGGTTTTACGGTACGTATTGGGTTTTGTGTAGTGGTTTCAGTTTTTACTTTTTTAAATTACTTCCGCTCAAGATAGAGAGTTGGAATTTTTTCATTAAATGTCAGAAGGAATGAAGATTTGAATTCTTTCAAACAGTTATCCTTTAAAATTTCGTAATTGATTGAAAAATACGTTTTTAACTGCTAAAACGCATATTTTTCTGTCAACGAAGAATGCCATATTCGCATGAGAACCAGATTTCTTAACACTTAACACTTCTTGTGAAACTCAAATGCTGACTGCACATACGGAAATGTCACTTCCGATAGATTAGTTGGCGACTAGGCAATTCATTTACATTTTTAAACCCGAATCTGCAACCGAAATTGCCCTTAGCGAGGTGTTCGTGCAACGGGAAAATGAAAGATTTCACAAGTACAGGGAAAGATAAAATACGAGGGCTGCCAGATTTTCGGCTTCATGTCAAGACAGTACACAATATATTCAGGCAACATTAAACAGAAAAAATCATAGGTACAAAAAATTCATTACCCACCTTCTAATTTGTTACGATGCGTGACGTCTTGTTCTATAGACCAATTTGAGAAAATGTCACCGCCAAGCTTACCTGTAATTATACCAGCCATGAGTGCCGCCACGCCGAAACCAGGGAAAAAAACCATTTCGTAAACTTTCGTGACTACGTCTATGAAGAAAATTTTACCTTCAAACGTCTAGAATCATGCAGCACGGACCAATTCTCAGCTACTTTCCTCTCGCGCGGTCCGGCGTCTGACGAATCTCACACTGCGATGTTACTTAGCAACGGTGACTACGCTACGGGCATTATTGTATTTCTCCTCCGTGAGCAGGCGAATTGCGCGTGAATGGTGGCCAATGTAATGAAACAGGTACATACACCTACATTCGCCTTTATATCCATATATATTTATGTATAAAAATTACAGGGTTTGTCTGTCTTAAAGACAAATCAACAGTTTAAATCCTATCGTACTGAAACTTTGGAGAGTAATAGTTCAAGGCAGGAGGACATCAATGCGGCACTGTAAAAAAATCTCAGGGCCCATAAGGGGGCCCTTGGGTGGTTTTACGGTACGTATTGGGTTTTGTGTAGTGGTTTCAGTTTTTACTTTTTTAAATTACTTCCGCTCAAGATAGAGAGTTGGAATTTTTTCATTAAATGTCAGAAGGAATGAAGATTTGAATTCTTTCAAACAGTTATCCTTTAAAATTTCGTAATTGATTGAAAAATACGTTTTTAGCTGCTAAAACGCATATTTTTCTGTCAACGAAGAATGCCATATTCGCATGAGAACCAGATTTCTTAAAACTTAACATTTCTTGTGAAACTCAAATGCTGACTGCACATACGGAAATGTCACTTCCGATAGATTAGTTGGCGACTAGGCAATTGATTTACATTTTTAAACCCGAATCTGCAACCGAAATTGCCCTTAGCGAGGTGTTCGTGCAACGGGAATATGAAAGATTTCACAAATACAGGGAAAGGTAACATACGAGGGCTGCCAGATTTTCGGCTTCATGTCAAGACAGTACACAATATATTCAGGCAACATTAAACAGAAAAAATCATAGGTACAAAAAATTCATTACCCACCTTCTAATTTGTTACGATGCGTGACGTCTTGTTCTATAGACCAATTTGAGAAAATGTCACCGCCAAGCTTACCTGTAATTATACCAGCCATGAGTGCCGCCACGCCGAAACCAGGGAAAAAAACCATTTCGTAAACTTTCGTGACTACGTCTATGAAGAAAAGTTTACCTTCAAACGTCTAGAATCATGCAGCACGGACCAATTCTCAGCTACTTTCCTCTCGCGCGGTCCGGCGTCTGACGAATCTCACACTGCGATGTTACTTAGCAACGGTGACTACGCTACGGGCATTATTGTATTTCTCCTCCGTGAGCAGGCGAATTGCGCGTGAATGGTGGCCAATGTAATGAAACAGGTACATACACTTACATTCGCCTTTATATCCATATATATTAATGTATAAAAATTACAGGGTTTGTCTGTCTTAAATACAGATCAACAGTTTTAATCCTATCGTACTGAAACTTTGGAGAGTAATAGTTCAAGGCAGGAGGACATTAATGCGGCACTGTAAAAAAATCTCAGGGCCCATAAGGGGGCCCTTGGGTGGTTTTACGGTACGTATTAGGTTTTGTGTAGTGGTTTCAGTTTTTACTTTTTTAAATTACTTCCGCTCAAGATAGAGAGTTGGAATTTTTTCATTAAATGTCAGAAGGAATGAAGATTTGAATTCTTTCAAACAGTTATCCTTTAAAATTTCGTAATTGATTGAAAAATACGTTTTTAGCTGCTAAAACGCATATTTTTCTGTCAACGAAGAATGCCATATTCGCATGAGAACCAGATTTCTTAAAACTTAACATTTCTTGTGAAACTCAAATGCTGACTGCACATACGGAAATGTCACTTCCGATAGATTAGTTGGCGACTAGGCAATTGATTTACATTTTTAAACCCGAATCTGCAACCGAAATTGCCCTTAGCGAGGTGTTCGTGCAACGGGAATATGAAAGATTTCACAAATACAGGGAAAGGTAACATACGAGGGCTGCCAGATTTTCGGCTTCATGTCAAAACAGTACACATAATATTCAGGCTAAGACAACATGAAACGGAAACATAAAAAATCATCACCACAAAAAATTTATTAGCCACCTTGTAATTTCTTTCCATGCATGACGGCTTGTTCTATACACCATTCCGAGAAAATGTCACCGCCAAGCTTACCTGTAATTATACCAGCCATGAGTGCCGCCACGCCGAAACCAGGGAAAAAAACCATTTCGTAAACTTTCGTGACTACGTCTATGAAGAAAATTTTACCTTCAAACGTCTAGAATCATGCAGCACGGACCAATTCTCAGCTACTTTCCTCTCGCGCGGTCCGGCGTCTGACGAATCTCACACTGCGATGTTACTTAGCAACGGTGACTACGCTACGGGCATTATTGTATTTCTCCTCCGTGAGCAGGCGAATTGCGCGTGAATGGTGGCCAATGTAATGAAACAGGTACATACACCTACATTCGCCTTTATATCCATATATATTTATGTATAAAAATTACAGGGTTTGTCTGTCTTAAAGACAAATCAACAGTTTAAATCCTATCGTACTGAAACTTTGGAGAGTAATAGTTCAAGGCAGGAGGACATCAATGCGGCACTGTAAAAAAATCTCAGGGCCCATAAGGGGGCCCTTGGGTGGTTTTACGGTACGTATTGGGTTTTGTGTAGTGGTTTCAGTTTTTACTTTTTTAAATTACTTCCGCTCAAGATAGAGAGTTGGAATTTTTTCATTAAATGTCAGAAGGAATGAAGATTTGAATTCTTTCAAACAGTTATCCTTTAAAATTTCGTAATTGATTGAAAAATACGTTTTTAGCTGCTAAAACGCATATTTTTCTGTCAACGAAGAATGCCATATTCGCATGAGAACCAGATTTCTTAAAACTTAACATTTCTTGTGAAACTCAAATGCTGACTGCACATACGGAAATGTCACTTCCGATAGATTAGTTGGCGACTAGGCAATTGATTTACATTTTTAAACCCGAATCTGCAACCGAAATTGCCCTTAGCGAGGTGTTCGTGCAACGGGAATATGAAAGATTTCACAAATACAGGGAAAGGTAACATACGAGGGCTGCCAGATTTTCGGCTTCATGTCAAGACAGTACACAATATATTCAGGCAACATTAAACAGAAAAAATCATAGGTACAAAAAATTCATTACCCACCTTCTAATTTGTTACGATGCGTGACGTCTTGTTCTATAGACCAATTTGAGAAAATGTCACCGCCAAGCTTACCTGTAATTATACCAGCCATGAGTGCCGCCACGCCGAAACCAGGGAAAAAAACCATTTCGTAAACTTTCGTGACTACGTCTATGAAGAAAAGTTTACCTTCAAACGTCTAGAATCATGCAGCACGGACCAATTCTCAGCTACTTTCCTCTCGCGCGGTCCGGCGTCTGACGAATCTCACACTGCGATGTTACTTAGCAACGGTGACTACGCTACGGGCATTATTGTATTTCTCCTCCGTGAGCAGGCGAATTGCGCGTGAATGGTGGCCAATGTAATGAAACAGGTACATACACTTACATTCGCCTTTATATCCATATATATTAATGTATAAAAATTACAGGGTTTGTCTGTCTTAAATACAGATCAACAGTTTTAATCCTATCGTACTGAAACTTTGGAGAGTAATAGTTCAAGGCAGGAGGACATTAATGCGGCACTGTAAAAAAATCTCAGGGCCCATAAGGGGGCCCTTGGGTGGTTTTACGGTACGTATTAGGTTTTGTGTAGTGGTTTCAGTTTTTACTTTTTTAAATTACTTCCGCTCAAGATAGAGAGTTGGAATTTTTTCATTAAATGTCAGAAGGAATGAAGATTTGAATTCTTTCAAACAGTTATCCTTTAAAATTTCGTAATTGATTGAAAAATACGTTTTTAGCTGCTAAAACGCATATTTTTCTGTCAACGAAGAATGCCATATTCGCATGAGAACCAGATTTCTTAAAACTTAACATTTCTTGTGAAACTCAAATGCTGACTGCACATACGGAAATGTCACTTCCGATAGATTAGTTGGCGACTAGGCAATTGATTTACATTTTTAAACCCGAATCTGCAACCGAAATTGCCCTTAGCGAGGTGTTCGTGCAACGGGAATATGAAAGATTTCACAAATACAGGGAAAGGTAACATACGAGGGCTGCCAGATTTTCGGCTTCATGTCAAAACAGTACACATAATATTCAGGCTAAGACAACATGAAACGGAAACATAAAAAATCATCACCACAAAAAATTTATTAGCCACCTTGTAATTTCTTTCCATGCATGACGGCTTGTTCTATACACCATTCCGAGAAAATGTCACCGCCAAGCTTACCTGTAATTATACCAGCCATGAGTGCCGCCACGCCGAAACCAGGGAAAAAAACCATTTCGTAAACTTTCGTGACTACGTCTATGAAGAAAATTTTACCTTCAAACGTCTAGAATCATGCAGCACGGACCAATTCTCAGCTACTTTCCTCTCGCGCGGTCCGGCGTCTGACGAATCTCACACTGCGATGTTACTTAGCAACGGTGACTACGCTACGGGCATTATTGTATTTCTCCTCCGTGAGCAGGCGAATTGCGCGTGAATGGTGGCCAATGTAATGAAACAGGTACATACACCTACATTCGCCTTTATATCCATATATATTTATGTATAAAAATTACAGGGTTTGTCTGTCTTAAAGACAAATCAACAGTTTAAATCCTATCGTACTGAAACTTTGGAGAGTAATAGTTCAAGGCAGGAGGACATCAATGCGGCACTGTAAAAAAATCTCAGGGCCCATAAGGGGGCCCTTGGGTGGTTTTACGGTACGTATTGGGTTTTGTGTAGTGGTTTCAGTTTTTACTTTTTTAAATTACTTCCGCTCAAGATAGAGAGTTGGAATTTTTTCATTAAATGTCAGAAGGAATGAAGATTTGAATTCTTTCAAACAGTTATCCTTTAAAATTTCGTAATTGATTGAAAAATACGTTTTTAGCTGCTAAAACGCATATTTTTCTGTCAACGAAGAATGCCATATTCGCATGAGAACCAGATTTCTTAAAACTTAACATTTCTTGTGAAACTCAAATGCTGACTGCACATACGGAAATGTCACTTCCGATAGATTAGTTGGCGACTAGGCAATTGATTTACATTTTTAAACCCGAATCTGCAACCGAAATTGCCCTTAGCGAGGTGTTCGTGCAACGGGAATATGAAAGATTTCACAAATACAGGGAAAGGTAACATACGAGGGCTGCCAGATTTTCGGCTTCATGTCAAGACAGTACACAATATATTCAGGCAACATTAAACAGAAAAAATCATAGGTACAAAAAATTCATTACCCACCTTCTAATTTGTTACGATGCGTGACGTCTTGTTCTATAGACCAATTTGAGAAAATGTCACCGCCAAGCTTACCTGTAATTATACCAGCCATGAGTGCCGCCACGCCGAAACCAGGGAAAAAAACCATTTCGTAAACTTTCGTGACTACGTCTATGAAGAAAAGTTTACCTTCAAACGTCTAGAATCATGCAGCACGGACCAATTCTCAGCTACTTTCCTCTCGCGCGGTCCGGCGTCTGACGAATCTCACACTGCGATGTTACTTAGCAACGGTGACTACGCTACGGGCATTATTGTATTTCTCCTCCGTGAGCAGGCGAATTGCGCGTGAATGGTGGCCAATGTAATGAAACAGGTACATACACTTACATTCGCCTTTATATCCATATATATTAATGTATAAAAATTACAGGGTTTGTCTGTCTTAAATACAGATCAACAGTTTTAATCCTATCGTACTGAAACTTTGGAGAGTAATAGTTCAAGGCAGGAGGACATTAATGCGGCACTGTAAAAAAATCTCAGGGCCCATAAGGGGGCCCTTGGGTGGTTTTACGGTACGTATTAGGTTTTGTGTAGTGGTTTCAGTTTTTACTTTTTTAAATTACTTCCGCTCAAGATAGAGAGTTGGAATTTTTTCATTAAATGTCAGAAGGAATGAAGATTTGAATTCTTTCAAACAGTTATCCTTTAAAATTTCGTAATTGATTGAAAAATACGTTTTTAGCTGCTAAAACGCATATTTTTCTGTCAACGAAGAATGCCATATTCGCATGAGAACCAGATTTCTTAAAACTTAACATTTCTTGTGAAACTCAAATGCTGACTGCACATACGGAAATGTCACTTCCGATAGATTAGTTGGCGACTAGGCAATTGATTTACATTTTTAAACCCGAATCTGCAACCGAAATTGCCCTTAGCGAGGTGTTCGTGCAACGGGAATATGAAAGATTTCACAAATACAGGGAAAGGTAACATACGAGGGCTGCCAGATTTTCGGCTTCATGTCAAAACAGTACACATAATATTCAGGCTAAGACAACATGAAACGGAAACATAAAAAATCATCACCACAAAAAATTTATTAGCCACCTTGTAATTTCTTTCCATGCATGACGGCTTGTTCTATACACCATTCCGAGAAAATGTCACCGCCAAGCTTACCTGTAATTATACCAGCCATGAGTGCCGCCACGCCGAAACCAGGGAAAAAAACCATTTCGTAAACTTTCGTGACTACGTCTATGAAGAAAATTTTACCTTCAAACGTCTAGAATCATGCAGCACGGACCAATTCTCAGCTACTTTCCTCTCGCGCGGTCCGGCGTCTGACGAATCTCACACTGCGATGTTACTTAGCAACGGTGACTACGCTACGGGCATTATTGTATTTCTCCTCCGTGAGCAGGCGAATTGCGCGTGAATGGTGGCCAATGTAATGAAACAGGTACATACACCTACATTCGCCTTTATATCCATATATATTTATGTATAAAAATTACAGGGTTTGTCTGTCTTAAAGACAAATCAACAGTTTAAATCCTATCGTACTGAAACTTTGGAGAGTAATAGTTCAAGGCAGGAGGACATCAATGCGGCACTGTAAAAAAATCTCAGGGCCCATAAGGGGGCCCTTGGGTGGTTTTACGGTACGTATTGGGTTTTGTGTAGTGGTTTCAGTTTTACTTTTTTAAATTACTTCCGCTCAAGATAGAGAGTTGGAATTTTTTCATTAAATGTCAGAAGGAATGAAGATTTGAATTCTTTCAAACAGTTATCCTTTAAAATTTCGTAATTGATTGAAAAATACGTTTTTAGCTGCTAAAACGCATATTTTTCTGTCAACGAAGAATGCCATATTCGCATGAGAACCAGATTTCTTAAAACTTAACATTTCTTGTGAAACTCAAATGCTGACTGCACATACGGAAATGTCACTTCCGATAGATTAGTTGGCGACTAGGCAATTGATTTACATTTTTAAACCCGAATCTGCAACCGAAATTGCCCTTAGCGAGGTGTTCGTGCAACGGGAATATGAAAGATTTCACAAATAGCAGGGAAAGGTAACATACGAGGGCTGCCAGATTTTCGGCTTCATGTCAAGACAGTACACAATATATTCAGGCAACATTAAACAGAAAAAATCATAGGTACAAAAAATTCATTACCCACCTTCTAATTTGTTACGATGCGTGACGTCTTGTTCTATAGACCAATTTGAGAAAATGTCACCGCCAAGCTTACCTGTAATTATACCAGCCATGAGTGCCGCCACGCCGAAACCAGGGAAAAAAACCATTTCGTAAACTTTCGTGACTACGTCTATGAAGAAAAGTTTACCTTCAAACGTCTAGAATCATGCAGCACGGACCAATTCTCAGCTACTTTCCTCTCGCGCGGTCCGGCGTCTGACGAATCTCACACTGCGATGTTACTTAGCAACGGTGACTACGCTACGGGCATTATTGTATTTCTCCTCCGTGAGCAGGCGAATTGCGCGTGAATGGTGGCCAATGTAATGAAACAGGTACATACACTTACATTCGCCTTTATATCCATATATATTAATGTATAAAAATTACAGGGTTTGTCTGTCTTAAATACAGATCAACAGTTTTAATCCTATCGTACTGAAACTTTGGAGAGTAATAGTTCAAGGCAGGAGGAC
>CAUJGU010000195.1:0-18762 GCA_963169105.1 Ceriagrion tenellum | reverse complement strand
TATGACATTAAAATCACATTCCACCGACACAAACCCGCACGCGAAATACGTTACACACGATTAATTGTTTAGGCAATACGCCTCTTCTCTATTGACGATACAAATGAATTAAAAAGTAACACATACCATCGAAACAGCTGTTCGGTATATTCTTTCCGTCGTTCCGCCACCCACACAATCTAGTCACGGTCTTTGTCGACGACATCTCTGAAACCAGTCGTCCCAAACTGAAAGATGAAATAGAAAAACATAATTTGGTTTGAGGTTCCGTTTCAACTACAAGCGTAGCATACAAACAGGTCACTACAGGGTGAATATACAGAGACATACTAATTTTATATCGCGGCCAGTATTTCCATAGGAATCAGCTGTCCATAAATAGGACCTTTTGCTTACACAAATTACGTTCGCCTGGGTCAGAAAAGAATCTTCTCAACGAGTCGTTGACACCGGAAAAGGAATTACGTTAACGCTATGTAATTTCGGACATTTCCCTAGGCAACAAAGTAAGCTTACCCGTCAACTTCCGGCGCCGCCAGAAACAGTGTGTCCACTGTACGATGGGAGGAGGTGGGGGCGGTAGGGGTGGCACCTCCCCTCCAAGGAGCGGGAGAGAGTCGCGGGGGGGGGTATGGGAAATAAATGAAGCCGCCTCGCGCGCACCGCAAAGATGCCCTTTGAAGACGGGGCACGATATTGCACTATTTAAAACTATATTTAACACTATTTAGTGGGCAGTTACTGTTGAATTAGTGCAGGCGCTATTTTCACATATATCGCTGATGCATCCGCGCAGGTATTCTCATAATTCTACGCATTTCGCGACGCTCTCAAAGTGCATGTTCGCTCGTCTTTACAGGCCGTGGTCGTACAGCTTTTCGAAGATGCCAACGCCATCTAACGGATTTCACGCCGAACCAACGGGAAGCACGTAATTTTGGTTAATGAAACTGCGTTTCAACCGGGAAAACTTATTTCTGAAGGATTTTCTCCCAAATCAGTCATATATCTAATAAGGGATTTAATTCTTATGGAACAAGAAACTAACATGGGCGGTTAGGAGATGATTCCATTAAACATTTTCCATCGCTGAATCTTGGAATTATTTGTGGTAATCGGATGATTTTGGAATGTTATATCTACGAAATATATTTTATGTTCAATAATTTGCAGAGAAAACTGCGAAAATTTCTTTTGAGTTACCACATAGCCCCCGTGGGTAACGAAAGTAGCCAAGCAGTTAGCAAATCCAAAACGCCAATATATGATAAAAAAACAGGCCATGATATTCTCTGCAAAATCTGGTCAGTTTGATTCAAGTATTACAAATCCCGGGGTAATGGAACGCTTTCCACATATTTTAATGATTTCTCTGTCGGCTATTCAATCTATTTCTTTCACAGTGTAAATAAATGAATGAATCATTGAGATACTCGCACCCACTGCATAAATGTGATATATCACGTTGTAAATAACTCAGCTGTGGAAAACTTTAGGTTAACCACAACTCAGCTAGACTGAGCCCATAAGAATATCTATTTTCCAGAGGAATTAACACCATGGAATCAAAGTGCCACGTGAAAGTGTCAAACCTTTGTACTTAATGAATGCCATACAACTCTGTGATACCTTCGCTTGTGCTACAACTCAATCCAGCTTAACTTCCTTTAGTACAGAAAGCCATTTCAACTCTGTAGCCATACACCACATGAAGGTCTCCATTACAAGTCAGCTTTCATCCCTCAGATGTCTATATTTCTTGGAGAACTAAAATTTGACCCTGGTGAAACTTCCATAACGAGCAGAGAAATTTGCACAGAGTGAGAAAGTTGCTTGCATATCATCGTAAATGTTAACATTGTAAATATCTTGCAGCATATTTCTACTTTTTTCAAGTTATTACAATAGTAACTGAACTAATTGTCTATCCGGTACAGGGATTAAAACATGTGGTGTGAATTCACCTATTCATGTTCACTCAGCATATCTAGAAATTAAAATTCATTGACGAGAACAAACAGACCGTATAATTAGGCCAATCCACCTGAATTCTACACCAATAATTAGAGAGATGGGACTAATCACTTCATGGTTTATCACATGAGTATCATATTCACCCAACTAAGGCGGCAAATCATGCATCTGACCCACATGATGTACAATGCAGTTGAGGACGAGCTTAGAAAACCAGTGATGATATGCACTGACCTATGTGAGACAAAATACATGGACGTAAAAAATCAATTGGCGAATAAGCAACAGGGCATAGAAAAATTGGTGGAAAATGGCCAGGGGAACTTTTGAAAACAGTCCCGAATGCTATCCCAAAAAAGAAGAATGCAGTGCATAGCGAGGACAACAGAACTATGACTTTAATTTTACACGCAGCCAAATATTTGTTAACAATAATGGAGGGTTGGAGAGAAAAGCCAATTACTACTTGGCCAATGACCAGTTTGGGCGATGGGAGAATGTGAGCTCGGGATGCGATTGCGGTGATTATACCTCTGACCGTAAGAAACATACATGTATTACTTTGACAATAGAACCTAATGTAATGAATATTAATTTGCAATGATTGTAAATGCAAACAATAGCTGCTACAGACATCAGAGAAGATACAGTACAAGGTATTAATTGCATAACCTGGATATATTTGCAAGCTTCATTGAAAATGTATTTGAAAAGGGTTTCGACTGAGTACATTGGGTACACCAACTGAGATACTTGAGAAAATGGGGATACATTGATGACATAGAAAAATAATCAGGAACTTATGTATGACACTAAGAGTGCAGGTGAAAGGTGTTGATGGTTAATCAGGGTGGACAACTAGAGGTCATGGGGTACATCCCTTAAAACATAAAGCGATACAGCAACAGTCATTAAATATAGAGCCATTCAGCTGAGTTCCGCAGAATACCAGTATCAACATGACCAATTTCAACGCCAATCAGCATTGAGAGTAAGACTCACAGAAAAACTTATTGCATGCATTTTAATGGCAGTGGTGAAAAATCCAAACAATAGTAACTACAGACACCAGAGAAAATACAGTATCAAAATGAAACACCAACAACTTGAAGTGCATCAAATATAGTCAAGGATTATCTGAACAGACAATTCTGATGAGTACAAATGTTGAAGTAGCCAATGGAGGAATAATAACACAAAACCTGTGGGTGCATAAAAAAATGTAAACCATAACTCAAGAAGAAATAAGACTGAAATATGAAATCCATGGAATGGCAAAAGTTGGAACATATGCAGGAGTAATGTCTCAGTATCTAGAGCATGGAGCTGTTATTCAACAATCATGTACCACCACAAAGAACATTTTATATGCATTGGCAGATCATTCTGTAATATCCCGACACATTATTAAAGTCACAGGAAGTTAAAGTAATAAATATAGAATCCAAAATAAATAAAACATTACTCACATCATAAACACTCTCACAATTGGTCAGATATTGAATAATTTGGAAGAAAGGAATACATTGTTAATGACATGCTGTTATTGAAATGTATGTCATTATTTATTCGTTTCATGTTAAGAAGTTGTGTATTTTCTTACCCAGTTCCTCACCATTTTGTATTTAAAATGTTTCTCATATGAAGCTACTAATGGCATAAGAAAAAGGTATGTATTGAGTTTTAGCACTAAATGTTTAAGATAGAAAATTTTGGCGATGAGGAAAATGAAACACCTAGTGGCATTATGTTATAAAAAAGTTTGGCCTGCACAGAGAAATGAAGGGTGAAAGCCATTTTTAGGTGTTTAAATGAAATTATAATGGACAATGGTCTTTTAGAGTGGGATTATAGGGTGTAATTCCAACCTAAGTCTGTGAACAGCCGTTAGGTGAGATCCACGAGGCTTATTGTGCAATGGTGAAAATAAAAATGCTTGCGGGTGAGTATTTTTCATGGTCATGGCTGGCTGAAGGTTTAGAGGTTTATGTTAAAAGCTGTCATCCTTGTTTGAGTAATTTTTGAGAAATCATTCTTAAGTAATGCTGATCAAGCTAAACATTTGTATGACTGCATTCACATAAATTTCTTTGGGCCTTATTGTATTTGTTTGGGCAATATTTTTTTGGGAATTGTTCACCTTTAACTGAAACATTCTTAATACTTATTCGTGCCTTCTGTCAGTGGCCACTGATTTATGAAATGACAGAAACTGATTCACAGTCAACTGTGGATAAGTTAAGGGATTGTTTTGGCTGATTTGGGCTTTGACTGAACCGGGATGTCTGGTCAACGGTTCTAACCAAATGTTTTGAGTAGCCTTCGCACACAATGTAAACCACCAGTCAGGTTAGACTTGTGAAGAATTATGAAAAAAGCAAGCAATTTCTAATTTGTTGTGTTATGATTTCTTTTGCATCCCTTGTGGACAGGTTTTGTTAAATATAACCTCTGAGTTGGAGGGGTGAAAAAGTTTTCATAATTCTGTTGTGTCTTGTTAAGAAGTTGTGTATGTATGTAACCCATCGAATAACTGTTTTGTATTTAATCGTTCCAAGCAAGGTATTAAATGCATAATGAGTAACCTCACAAAATGTTGAAGATACGACACTTACAAGTGTAATCCCTTACCAGATATAAGGAGTCTGCTGAATTGGCATTTAGTAATGTACGAACGTGTTACGTAGCGTACTGGAAAATTTGTACAGAACGCAAAACTTCACCCAAAACTGTAAGTCAATAACGAAGTACTGTGTACCCCATCAATTTCACCACAGTGTACCACATAACATAAATGGAGGAAGTACATACCACCGGTTAATTTGGAGTTTCTTCTTCTTAAAAAGATGCAATACCTCTATCTAGCGGGAATGGCGCTGTCAAACTGAAATTATGTGAGCGGCGATGCCTGCCTTCATCCCACTCTTCTGAAAAAGGAAGTACAAAAACTCGAGTTGATGTGAGGTTTGTTGAAAACGCAACGTAAGGTTATTTTAGGTTATGGCTAGGAGAAGTAGAAAATTGCCTACCCTATCCGTCCTGTAGATTCCTCTTTGGAGTAATGGACTGAAAGTGGCCAATCACTAACTTCGAGCCTAATTGACAGGAACCAGCCTTTAAAAGGACTTGTCGCCACTGGAATGAAGAAGATGACAACCATTAGTTCATGTAAGGTGTTGATTAAATAAATTTCTTACCTCCGCTTAAGCACCCATGACCCTATTCCGGTGGTACAACGAGCTCGCAGTGATAACACAGAGTAATAATGCCAGGGTTGGAGGGAGAGAGAGGCGGTAAAGAGAAATGACACCACGGTACGTCGAACGTCGTTGCAATCTGTGTTTTGGCGAGAATATTTTTGCTGCAATTTCGTTAACTACTTACAAAAAGCATTGCTTCCCTCCATCCCACCGCTGGCCCGCACTCAGTAGCTTTTCGTCGGCTTTAAAATTGACTCTCTCGAATGAAGTTCTCCATTGGGTATCGAGGCGTTTTAAAATTAATGTATTGACTTGAATGATGTAGCATAGAGCCCTTCCTCAACGACATATGGAATGTTGAGGCATGTGATAACCCTCGTCTCTTCCAAACAGTCTATCGTATCCATGAACCAGCTGTGAAGTACTACACCGTTAAACAAATCGGCTACATGGAGACCACAGGGCTCCGTTATAGCATGCCAACGCCATCTAGCGGTTTTAACGTGGAACCAACTGAAGAGGTTGCACTTAGGCAAAATTTTCCGAGGTATTGCTGGAAAACTGGTGTTGGAGTAGATTGGAATGCATCACACAGGGATATGAGAAGAACGATCGATTTTTGTAACGAAACCAATAATCTGCAGCTACTTAATTGCAAGAACCTATAACATATATATATATTTATATATAAAGTAGAGGGTTGTCTGTCTTAAAGACAAATCAACAGTTTAAATCCTATCGTACTGAAACTTTGGAGAGTAATAGTTCAAGGCAGGAGGACATCAATGCGGCACTGTAAAAAAATCTCAGGGCCCATAAGGGGGCCCTTGGGTGGTTTTACGGTACGTATTGGGTTTTGTGTAGTGGTTTCAGTTTTTACTTTTTTAAATTACTTCCGCTCAAGATAGAGAGTTGGAATTTTTTCATTAAATGTCAGAAGGAATGAAGATTTGAATTCTTTCAAACAGTTATCCTTTAAAATTTCGTAATTGATTGAAAAATACGTTTTTAACTGCTAAAACGCATATTTTTCTGTCAACGAAGAATGCCATATTCGCATGAGAACCAGATTTCTTAACACTTAACACTTCTTGTGAAACTCAAATGCTGACTGCACATACGGAAATGTCACTTCCGATAGATTAGTTGGCGACTAGGCAATTCATTTACATTTTTAAACCCGAATCTGCAACCGAAATTGCCCTTAGCGAGGTGTTCGTGCAACGGGAAAATGAAAGATTTCACAAGTACAGGGAAAGATAAAATACGAGGGCTGCCAGATTTTCGGCTTCATGTCAAGACAGTACACAATATATTCAGGCAACATTAAACAGAAAAAATCATAGGTACAAAAAATTCATTACCCACCTTCTAATTTGTTACGATGCGTGACGTCTTGTTCTATAGACCAATTTGAGAAAATGTCACCGCCAAGCTTACCTGTAATTATACCAGCCATGAGTGCCGCCACGCCGAAACCAGGGAAAAAAACCATTTCGTAAACTTTCGTGACTACGTCTATGAAGAAAATTTTACCTTCAAACGTCTAGAATCATGCAGCACGGACCAATTCTCAGCTACTTTCCTCTCGCGCGGTCCGGCGTCTGACGAATCTCACACTGCGATGTTACTTAGCAACGGTGACTACGCTACGGGCATTATTGTATTTCTCCTCCGTGAGCAGGCGAATTGCGCGTGAATGGTGGCCAATGTAATGAAACAGGTACATACACCTACATTCGCCTTTATATCCATATATATTTATGTATAAAAATTACAGGGTTTGTCTGTCTTAAAGACAAATCAACAGTTTAAATCCTATCGTACTGAAACTTTGGAGAGTAATAGTTCAAGGCAGGAGGACATCAATGCGGCACTGTAAAAAAATCTCAGGGCCCATAAGGGGGCCCTTGGGTGGTTTTACGGTACGTATTGGGTTTTGTGTAGTGGTTTCAGTTTTTACTTTTTTAAATTACTTCCGCTCAAGATAGAGAGTTGGAATTTTTTCATTAAATGTCAGAAGGAATGAAGATTTGAATTCTTTCAAACAGTTATCCTTTAAAATTTCGTAATTGATTGAAAAATACGTTTTTAGCTGCTAAAACGCATATTTTTCTGTCAACGAAGAATGCCATATTCGCATGAGAACCAGATTTCTTAAAACTTAACATTTCTTGTGAAACTCAAATGCTGACTGCACATACGGAAATGTCACTTCCGATAGATTAGTTGGCGACTAGGCAATTGATTTACATTTTTAAACCCGAATCTGCAACCGAAATTGCCCTTAGCGAGGTGTTCGTGCAACGGGAATATGAAAGATTTCACAAATACAGGGAAAGGTAACATACGAGGGCTGCCAGATTTTCGGCTTCATGTCAAGACAGTACACAATATATTCAGGCAACATTAAACAGAAAAAATCATAGGTACAAAAAATTCATTACCCACCTTCTAATTTGTTACGATGCGTGACGTCTTGTTCTATAGACCAATTTGAGAAAATGTCACCGCCAAGCTTACCTGTAATTATACCAGCCATGAGTGCCGCCACGCCGAAACCAGGGAAAAAAACCATTTCGTAAACTTTCGTGACTACGTCTATGAAGAAAAGTTTACCTTCAAACGTCTAGAATCATGCAGCACGGACCAATTCTCAGCTACTTTCCTCTCGCGCGGTCCGGCGTCTGACGAATCTCACACTGCGATGTTACTTAGCAACGGTGACTACGCTACGGGCATTATTGTATTTCTCCTCCGTGAGCAGGCGAATTGCGCGTGAATGGTGGCCAATGTAATGAAACAGGTACATACACTTACATTCGCCTTTATATCCATATATATTAATGTATAAAAATTACAGGGTTTGTCTGTCTTAAATACAGATCAACAGTTTTAATCCTATCGTACTGAAACTTTGGAGAGTAATAGTTCAAGGCAGGAGGACATTAATGCGGCACTGTAAAAAAATCTCAGGGCCCATAAGGGGGCCCTTGGGTGGTTTTACGGTACGTATTAGGTTTTGTGTAGTGGTTTCAGTTTTTACTTTTTTAAATTACTTCCGCTCAAGATAGAGAGTTGGAATTTTTTCATTAAATGTCAGAAGGAATGAAGATTTGAATTCTTTCAAACAGTTATCCTTTAAAATTTCGTAATTGATTGAAAAATACGTTTTTAGCTGCTAAAACGCATATTTTTCTGTCAACGAAGAATGCCATATTCGCATGAGAACCAGATTTCTTAAAACTTAACATTTCTTGTGAAACTCAAATGCTGACTGCACATACGGAAATGTCACTTCCGATAGATTAGTTGGCGACTAGGCAATTGATTTACATTTTTAAACCCGAATCTGCAACCGAAATTGCCCTTAGCGAGGTGTTCGTGCAACGGGAATATGAAAGATTTCACAAATACAGGGAAAGGTAACATACGAGGGCTGCCAGATTTTCGGCTTCATGTCAAAACAGTACACATAATATTCAGGCTAAGACAACATGAAACGGAAACATAAAAAATCATCACCACAAAAAATTTATTAGCCACCTTGTAATTTCTTTCCATGCATGACGGCTTGTTCTATACACCATTCCGAGAAAATGTCACCGCCAAGCTTACCTGTAATTATACCAGCCATGAGTGCCGCCACGCCGAAACCAGGGAAAAAAACCATTTCGTAAACTTTCGTGACTACGTCTATGAAGAAAATTTTACCTTCAAACGTCTAGAATCATGCAGCACGGACCAATTCTCAGCTACTTTCCTCTCGCGCGGTCCGGCGTCTGACGAATCTCACACTGCGATGTTACTTAGCAACGGTGACTACGCTACGGGCATTATTGTATTTCTCCTCCGTGAGCAGGCGAATTGCGCGTGAATGGTGGCCAATGTAATGAAACAGGTACATACACCTACATTCGCCTTTATATCCATATATATTTATGTATAAAAATTACAGGGTTTGTCTGTCTTAAAGACAAATCAACAGTTTAAATCCTATCGTACTGAAACTTTGGAGAGTAATAGTTCAAGGCAGGAGGACATCAATGCGGCACTGTAAAAAAATCTCAGGGCCCATAAGGGGGCCCTTGGGTGGTTTTACGGTACGTATTGGGTTTTGTGTAGTGGTTTCAGTTTTTACTTTTTTAAATTACTTCCGCTCAAGATAGAGAGTTGGAATTTTTTCATTAAATGTCAGAAGGAATGAAGATTTGAATTCTTTCAAACAGTTATCCTTTAAAATTTCGTAATTGATTGAAAAATACGTTTTTAGCTGCTAAAACGCATATTTTTCTGTCAACGAAGAATGCCATATTCGCATGAGAACCAGATTTCTTAAAACTTAACATTTCTTGTGAAACTCAAATGCTGACTGCACATACGGAAATGTCACTTCCGATAGATTAGTTGGCGACTAGGCAATTGATTTACATTTTTAAACCCGAATCTGCAACCGAAATTGCCCTTAGCGAGGTGTTCGTGCAACGGGAATATGAAAGATTTCACAAATACAGGGAAAGGTAACATACGAGGGCTGCCAGATTTTCGGCTTCATGTCAAGACAGTACACAATATATTCAGGCAACATTAAACAGAAAAAATCATAGGTACAAAAAATTCATTACCCACCTTCTAATTTGTTACGATGCGTGACGTCTTGTTCTATAGACCAATTTGAGAAAATGTCACCGCCAAGCTTACCTGTAATTATACCAGCCATGAGTGCCGCCACGCCGAAACCAGGGAAAAAAACCATTTCGTAAACTTTCGTGACTACGTCTATGAAGAAAAGTTTACCTTCAAACGTCTAGAATCATGCAGCACGGACCAATTCTCAGCTACTTTCCTCTCGCGCGGTCCGGCGTCTGACGAATCTCACACTGCGATGTTACTTAGCAACGGTGACTACGCTACGGGCATTATTGTATTTCTCCTCCGTGAGCAGGCGAATTGCGCGTGAATGGTGGCCAATGTAATGAAACAGGTACATACACTTACATTCGCCTTTATATCCATATATATTAATGTATAAAAATTACAGGGTTTGTCTGTCTTAAATACAGATCAACAGTTTTAATCCTATCGTACTGAAACTTTGGAGAGTAATAGTTCAAGGCAGGAGGACATTAATGCGGCACTGTAAAAAAATCTCAGGGCCCATAAGGGGGCCCTTGGGTGGTTTTACGGTACGTATTAGGTTTTGTGTAGTGGTTTCAGTTTTTACTTTTTTAAATTACTTCCGCTCAAGATAGAGAGTTGGAATTTTTTCATTAAATGTCAGAAGGAATGAAGATTTGAATTCTTTCAAACAGTTATCCTTTAAAATTTCGTAATTGATTGAAAAATACGTTTTTAGCTGCTAAAACGCATATTTTTCTGTCAACGAAGAATGCCATATTCGCATGAGAACCAGATTTCTTAAAACTTAACATTTCTTGTGAAACTCAAATGCTGACTGCACATACGGAAATGTCACTTCCGATAGATTAGTTGGCGACTAGGCAATTGATTTACATTTTTAAACCCGAATCTGCAACCGAAATTGCCCTTAGCGAGGTGTTCGTGCAACGGGAATATGAAAGATTTCACAAATACAGGGAAAGGTAACATACGAGGGCTGCCAGATTTTCGGCTTCATGTCAAAACAGTACACATAATATTCAGGCTAAGACAACATGAAACGGAAACATAAAAAATCATCACCACAAAAAATTTATTAGCCACCTTGTAATTTCTTTCCATGCATGACGGCTTGTTCTATACACCATTCCGAGAAAATGTCACCGCCAAGCTTACCTGTAATTATACCAGCCATGAGTGCCGCCACGCCGAAACCAGGGAAAAAAACCATTTCGTAAACTTTCGTGACTACGTCTATGAAGAAAATTTTACCTTCAAACGTCTAGAATCATGCAGCACGGACCAATTCTCAGCTACTTTCCTCTCGCGCGGTCCGGCGTCTGACGAATCTCACACTGCGATGTTACTTAGCAACGGTGACTACGCTACGGGCATTATTGTATTTCTCCTCCGTGAGCAGGCGAATTGCGCGTGAATGGTGGCCAATGTAATGAAACAGGTACATACACCTACATTCGCCTTTATATCCATATATATTTATGTATAAAAATTACAGGGTTTGTCTGTCTTAAAGACAAATCAACAGTTTAAATCCTATCGTACTGAAACTTTGGAGAGTAATAGTTCAAGGCAGGAGGACATCAATGCGGCACTGTAAAAAAATCTCAGGGCCCATAAGGGGGCCCATGGGTGGTTTTACGGTACGTATTGGGTTTTGTGTAGTGGTTTCAGTTTTACTTTTTTAAATTACTTCCGCTCAAGATAGAGAGTTGGAATTTTTTCATTAAATGTCAGAAGGAATGAAGATTTGAATTCTTTCAAACAGTTATCCTTTAAAATTTCGTAATTGATTGAAAAATACGTTTTTAGCTGCTAAAACGCATATTTTTCTGTCAACGAAGAATGCCATATTCGCATGAGAACCAGATTTCTTAAAACTTAACATTTCTTGTGAAACTCAAATGCTGACTGCACATACGGAAATGTCACTTCCGATAGATTAGTTGGCGACTAGGCAATTGATTTACATTTTTAAACCCGAATCTGCAACCGAAATTGCCCTTAGCGAGGTGTTCGTGCAACGGGAATATGAAAGATTTCACAAATACAGGGAAAGGTAACATACGAGGGCTGCCAGATTTTCGGCTTCATGTCAAGACAGTACACAATATATTCAGGCAACATTAAACAGAAAAAATCATAGGTACAAAAAATTCATTACCCACCTTCTAATTTGTTACGATGCGTGACGTCTTGTTCTATAGACCAATTTGAGAAAATGTCACCGCCAAGCTTACCTGTAATTATACCAGCCATGAGTGCCGCCACGCCGAAACCAGGGAAAAAAACCATTTCGTAAACTTTCGTGACTACGTCTATGAAGAAAATTTTACCTTCAAACGTCTAGAATCATGCAGCACGGACCAATTCTCAGCTACTTTCCTCTCGCGCGGTCCGGCGTCTGACGAATCTCACACTGCGATGTTACTTAGCAACGGTGACTACGCTACGGGCATTATTGTATTTCTCCTCCGTGAGCAGGCGAATTGCGCGTGAATGGTGGCCAATGTAATGAAACAGGTACATACACCTACATTCGCCTTTATATCCATATATATTTATGTATAAAAATTACAGGGTTTGTCTGTCTTAAAGACAAATCAACAGTTTAAATCCTATCGTACTGAAACTTTGGAGAGTAATAGTTCAAGGCAGGAGGACATCAATGCGGCACTGTAAAAAAATCTCAGGGCCCATAAGGGGGCCCTTGGGTGGTTTTACGGTACGTATTGGGTTTTGTGTAGTGGTTTCAGTTTTTACTTTTTTAAATTACTTCCGCTCAAGATAGAGAGTTGGAATTTTTTCATTAAATGTCAGAAGGAATGAAGATTTGAATTCTTTCAAACAGTTATCCTTTAAAATTTCGTAATTGATTGAAAAATACGTTTTTAGCTGCTAAAACGCATATTTTTCTGTCAACGAAGAATGCCATATTCGCATGAGAACCAGATTTCTTAAAACTTAACATTTCTTGTGAAACTCAAATGCTGACTGCACATACGGAAATGTCACTTCCGATAGATTAGTTGGCGACTAGGCAATTGATTTACATTTTTAAACCCGAATCTGCAACCGAAATTGCCCTTAGCGAGGTGTTCGTGCAACGGGAATATGAAAGATTTCACAAATACAGGGAAAGGTAACATACGAGGGCTGCCAGATTTTCGGCTTCATGTCAAGACAGTACACAATATATTCAGGCAACATTAAACAGAAAAAATCATAGGTACAAAAAATTCATTACCCACCTTCTAATTTGTTACGATGCGTGACGTCTTGTTCTATAGACCAATTTGAGAAAATGTCACCGCCAAGCTTACCTGTAATTATACCAGCCATGAGTGCCGCCACGCCGAAACCAGGGAAAAAAACCATTTCGTAAACTTTCGTGACTACGTCTATGAAGAAAAGTTTACCTTCAAACGTCTAGAATCATGCAGCACGGACCAATTCTCAGCTACTTTCCTCTCGCGCGGTCCGGCGTCTGACGAATCTCACACTGCGATGTTACTTAGCAACGGTGACTACGCTACGGGCATTATTGTATTTCTCCTCCGTGAGCAGGCGAATTGCGCGTGAATGGTGGCCAATGTAATGAAACAGGTACATACACTTACATTCGCCTTTATATCCATATATATTAATGTATAAAAATTACAGGGTTTGTCTGTCTTAAATACAGATCAACAGTTTTAATCCTATCGTACTGAAACTTTGGAGAGTAATAGTTCAAGGCAGGAGGACATTAATGCGGCACTGTAAAAAAATCTCAGGGCCCATAAGGGGGCCCTTGGGTGGTTTTACGGTACGTATTAGGTTTTGTGTAGTGGTTTCAGTTTTTACTTTTTTAAATTACTTCCGCTCAAGATAGAGAGTTGGAATTTTTTCATTAAATGTCAGAAGGAATGAAGATTTGAATTCTTTCAAACAGTTATCCTTTAAAATTTCGTAATTGATTGAAAAATACGTTTTTAGCTGCTAAAACGCATATTTTTCTGTCAACGAAGAATGCCATATTCGCATGAGAACCAGATTTCTTAAAACTTAACATTTCTTGTGAAACTCAAATGCTGACTGCACATACGGAAATGTCACTTCCGATAGATTAGTTGGCGACTAGGCAATTGATTTACATTTTTAAACCCGAATCTGCAACCGAAATTGCCCTTAGCGAGGTGTTCGTGCAACGGGAATATGAAAGATTTCACAAATACAGGGAAAGGTAACATACGAGGGCTGCCAGATTTTCGGCTTCATGTCAAAACAGTACACATAATATTCAGGCTAAGACAACATGAAACGGAAACATAAAAAATCATCACCACAAAAAATTTATTAGCCACCTTGTAATTTCTTTCCATGCATGACGGCTTGTTCTATAGACCAATTTGAGAAAATGTCACCGCCAAGCTTACCTGTAATTATACCAGCCATGAGTGCCGCCACGCCGAAACCAGGGAAAAAAACCATTTCGTAAACTTTCGTGACTACGTCTATGAAGAAAATTTTACCTTCAAACGTCTAGAATCATGCAGCACGGACCAATTCTCAGCTACTTTCCTCTCGCGCGGTCCGGCGTCTGACGAATCTCACACTGCGATGTTACTTAGCAACGGTGACTACGCTACGGGCATTATTGTATTTCTCCTCCGTGAGCAGGCGAATTGCGCGTGAATGGTGGCCAATGTAATGAAACAGGTACATACACCTACATTCGCCTTTATATCCATATATATTTATGTATAAAAATTACAGGGTTTGTCTGTCTTAAAGACAAATCAACAGTTTAAATCCTATCGTACTGAAACTTTGGAGAGTAATAGTTCAAGGCAGGAGGACATCAATGCGGCACTGTAAAAAAATCTCAGGGCCCATAAGGGGGCCCTTGGGTGGTTTTACGGTACGTATTGGGTTTTGTGTAGTGGTTTCAGTTTTTACTTTTTTAAATTACTTCCGCTCAAGATAGAGAGTTGGAATTTTTTCATTAAATGTCAGAAGGAATGAAGATTTGAATTCTTTCAAACAGTTATCCTTTAAAATTTCGTAATTGATTGAAAAATACGTTTTTAGCTGCTAAAACGCATATTTTTCTGTCAACGAAGAATGCCATATTCGCATGAGAACCAGATTTCTTAAAACTTAACATTTCTTGTGAAACTCAAATGCTGACTGCACATACGGAAATGTCACTTCCGATAGATTAGTTGGCGACTAGGCAATTGATTTACATTTTTAAACCCGAATCTGCAACCGAAATTGCCCTTAGCGAGGTGTTCGTGCAACGGGAATATGAAAGATTTCACAAATACAGGGAAAGGTAACATACGAGGGCTGCCAGATTTTCGGCTTCATGTCAAGACAGTACACAATATATTCAGGCAACATTAAACAGAAAAAATCATAGGTACAAAAAATTCATTACCCACCTTCTAATTTGTTACGATGCGTGACGTCTTGTTCTATAGACCAATTTGAGAAAATGTCACCGCCAAGCTTACCTGTAATTATACCAGCCATGAGTGCCGCCACGCCGAAACCAGGGAAAAAAACCATTTCGTAAACTTTCGTGACTACGTCTATGAAGAAAAGTTTACCTTCAAACGTCTAGAATCATGCAGCACGGACCAATTCTCAGCTACTTTCCTCTCGCGCGGTCCGGCGTCTGACGAATCTCACACTGCGATGTTACTTAGCAACGGTGACTACGCTACGGGCATTATTGTATTTCTCCTCCGTGAGCAGGCGAATTGCGCGTGAATGGTGGCCAATGTAATGAAACAGGTACATACACTTACATTCGCCTTTATATCCATATATATTAATGTATAAAAATTACAGGGTTTGTCTGTCTTAAATACAGATCAACAGTTTTAATCCTATCGTACTGAAACTTTGGAGAGTAATAGTTCAAGGCAGGAGGACATTAATGCGGCACTGTAAAAAAATCTCAGGGCCCATAAGGGGGCCCTTGGGTGGTTTTACGGTACGTATTAGGTTTTGTGTAGTGGTTTCAGTTTTTACTTTTTTAAATTACTTCCGCTCAAGATAGAGAGTTGGAATTTTTTCATTAAATGTCAGAAGGAATGAAGATTTGAATTCTTTCAAACAGTTATCCTTTAAAATTTCGTAATTGATTGAAAAATACGTTTTTAGCTGCTAAAACGCATATTTTTCTGTCAACGAAGAATGCCATATTCGCATGAGAACCAGATTTCTTAAAACTTAACATTTCTTGTGAAACTCAAATGCTGACTGCACATACGGAAATGTCACTTCCGATAGATTAGTTGGCGACTAGGCAATTGATTTACATTTTTAAACCCGAATCTGCAACCGAAATTGCCCTTAGCGAGGTGTTCGTGCAACGGGAATATGAAAGATTTCACAAATACAGGGAAAGGTAACATACGAGGGCTGCCAGATTTTCGGCTTCATGTCAAAACAGTACACATAATATTCAGGCTAAGACAACATGAAACGGAAACATAAAAAATCATCACCACAAAAAATTTATTAGCCACCTTGTAATTTCTTTCCATGCATGACGGCTTGTTCTATAGACCAATTTGAGAAAATGTCACCGCCAAGCTTACCTGTAATTATACCAGCCATGAGTGCCGCCACGCCGAAACCAGGGAAAAAAACCATTTCGTAAACTTTCGTGACTACGTCTATGAAGAAAATTTTACCTTCAAACGTCTAGAATCATGCAGCACGGACCAATTCTCAGCTACTTTCCTCTCGCGCGGTCCGGCGTCTGACGAATCTCACACTGCGATGTTACTTAGCAACGGTGACTACGCTACGGGCATTATTGTATTTCTCCTCCGTGAGCAGGCGAATTGCGCGTGAATGGTGGCCAATGTAATGAAACAGGTACATACACCTACATTCGCCTTTATATCCATATATATTTATGTATAAAAATTACAGGGTTTGTCTGTCTTAAAGACAAATCAACAGTTTAAATCCTATCGTACTGAAACTTTGGAGAGTAATAGTTCAAGGCAGGAGGACATCAATGCGGCACTGTAAAAAAATCTCAGGGCCCATAAGGGGGCCCTTGGGTGGTTTTACGGTACGTATTGGGTTTTGTGTAGTGGTTTCAGTTTTTACTTTTTTAAATTACTTCCGCTCAAGATAGAGAGTTGGAATTTTTTCATTAAATGTCAGAAGGAATGAAGATTTGAATTCTTTCAAACAGTTATCCTTTAAAATTTCGTAATTGATTGAAAAATACGTTTTTAGCTGCTAAAACGCATATTTTTCTGTCAACGAAGAATGCCATATTCGCATGAGAACCAGATTTCTTAAAACTTAACATTACTTGTGAAACTCAAATGCTGACTGCACATACGGAAATGTCACTTCCGATAGATTAGTTGGCGACTAGGCAATTGATTTACATTTTTAAACCCGAATCTGCAACCGAAATTGCCCTTAGCGAGGTGTTCGTGCAACGGGAATATGAAAGATTTCACAAATACAGGGAAAGGTAACATACGAGGGCTGCCAGATTTTCGGCTTCATGTCAAGACAGTACACAATATATTCAGGCAACATTAAACAGAAAAAATCATAGGTACAAAAAATTCATTACCCACCTTCTAATTTGTTACGATGCGTGACGTCTTGTTCTATAGACCAATTTGAGAAAATGTCACCGCCAAGCTTACCTGTAATTATACCAGCCATGAGTGCCGCCACGCCGAAACCAGGGAAAAAAACCATTTCGTAAACTTTCGTGACTACGTCTATGAAGAAAAGTTTACCTTCAAACGTCTAGAATCATGCAGCACGGACCAATTCTCAGCTACTTTCCTCTCGCGCGGTCCGGCGTCTGACGAATCTCACACTGCGATGTTACTTAGCAACGGTGACTACGCTACGGGCATTATTGTATTTCTCCTCCGTGAGCAGGCGAATTGCGCGTGAATGGTGGCCAATGTAATGAAACAGGTACATACACTTACATTCGCCTTTATATCCATATATATTAATGTATAAAAATTACAGGGTTTGTCTGTCTTAAATACAGATCAACAGTTTTAATCCTATCGTACTGAAACTTTGGAGAGTAATAGTTCAAGGCAGGAGGACATTAATGCGGCACTGTAAAAAAATCTCAGGGCCCATAAGGGGGCCCTTGGGTGGTTTTACGGTACGTATTAGGTTTTGTGTAGTGGTTTCAGTTTTTACTTTTTTAAATTACTTCCGCTCAAGATAGAGAGTTGGAATTTTTTCATTAAATGTCAGAAGGAATGAAGATTTGAATTCTTTCAAACAGTTATCCTTTAAAATTTCGTAATTGATTGAAAAATACGTTTTTAGCTGCTAAAACGCATATTTTTCTGTCAACGAAGAATGCCATATTCGCATGAGAACCAGATTTCTTAAAACTTAACATTTCTTGTGAAACTCAAATGCTGACTGCACATACGGAAATGTCACTTCCGATAGATTAGTTGGCGACTAGGCAATTGATTTACATTTTTAAACCCGAATCTGCAACCGAAATTGCCCTTAGCGAGGTGTTCGTGCAACGGGAATATGAAAGATTTCACAAATACAGGGAAAGGTAACATACGAGGGCTGCCAGATTTTCGGCTTCATGTCAAAACAGTACACATAATATTCAGGCTAAGACAACATGAAACGGAAACATAAAAAATCATCACCACAAAAAATTTATTAGCCACCTTGTAATTTCTTTCCATGCATGACGGCTTGTTCTATACACCATTCCGAGAAAATGTCACCGCCAAGCTTACCTGTAATTATACCAGCCATGAGTGCCGCCACGCCGAAACCAGGGAAAAAAACCATTTCGTAAACTTTCGTGACTACGTCTATGAAGAAAATTTTACCTTCAAACGTCTAGAATCATGCAGCACGGACCAATTCTCAGCTACTTTCCTCTCGCGCGGTCCGGCGTCTGACGAATCTC
>CAUJGU010000194.1:0-80742 GCA_963169105.1 Ceriagrion tenellum | reverse complement strand
GTACCAATCTGTTCGGCAGTGTATCTCTCTTATTTCATCGCATCTGTCAGAACTAGAGATGTAGTGCGTCGTCATGGTAATATTCTCTCAGTCGCTCTAAAATACACCAGTTCTGAATTTCTCAAGTAGCCCAAGCCTAGCGTGCAGCCTCCGAGTCTCTAGGGGCTTCCACCTTAATCCCTCTAAAAATTGTGAAACGTTAAATGTTCGCTGGGAGCAGTTATTATCGAATAGTGCTGCTTTACTTCGTATTTTATTAATTTTTTTCGTTAAATCTTTATGACAAGGGGCCCAAATGTATTCGAGATGTGGGCTAACCAGAGCGAAGTAGCATCTCCCTTTTACTTTTTCATCAGAAGACCTTCCTAATATACAATTAACTAAACCTAGTTTCTTCAATGCTTGCCGCATATGTTTTGTATGTGTGTTCCCCACGATGTATCAGAATTTCAGGAAATTCCTAGATATTTTACCTGCATTTGAAGATTTTATGTTTTCTTCACCCACAGTAGAGGTATGGCATTTGTGTGATGATGACTCCGGCCTGGACCGGGTATGTGTCCATTTCAAATGGCCAAGCACAACATAAGAGCAAGTAAAGGACACTGTCGCTTTGGTGCGGCATGTTTAAAGCCCTTTCTTCCTTGTGTTGTCAATTTTGATGGACCGCAAGGGTCTAACATCTAGTTCCGTTATATCCGCCAAAATTACCACGAGAATTAGGAAGTCTGGATAGCGTGGCGATCTGCGCATTGATCCGGCAAAGTTAAGGTCTGTGGTTCGATTCCCGGTCCGGTCCGTATTTTTCTCGTGGCAATACTTACTGCACCAGATATGTTTGAATATTTTCTGCATATTTTATTTATTTATTAATCGGAGTAATTTATTCTTTGGACACCCTAAAAACTGTCCCACCCTTACGTGGTCACTTTGGTGGAATTGTTTTCGATCTCTATCCTTTTTTATTTCTTCTGAAAGCTAGCCAATTTAGTTGGATGTGCCATCCAATTCTCTGTCACACAATATTGTTTGGATCGCGGTCAACATGTATAACTATGTAAGCAAGGTTATTTTCTCTTAAAGTTAATTGAGTGTGATGAAGTTGTCAATAATATCATAATATCACTTATCGGACTCAGGATATTTGCCAATGAATAGAAACCGTTTCTTATGGTGCATGGCATGGATGTGCGCACGACAAAAGCAAATTTGATAAAAGTGTTGTTTTGAGAAAATCCAAGTGTGTTATCAAATTTTATCGTGTGAAGTTTGTATGTTTTTTTAATTATCTATAAAATTAATGCATTACCCGCAACAATACATTTAATTTTTATGAGAGCCAGGTTCTGACCGCTATGTTATCCTCAATAGCCCATTTGGAGGGTTGGTCATCAATGGAATAAGATTGCATACCTCTTGCTAAAATGTTTGTAAAATTGTCTTTGCATCATCAAGGATACTCTAATGGATCGATGTAAGGATAAGTAAAAAAATGAATATGTATCATCAAAGTGTTTTGCCCCACAAAGTACAAACACTCAATTTTCATTATTTTATGAGTTATTTTTTTGCTGCCGGACGATTCTGTTGGCCCGTATGTCCCCGGAATCCCGATAGGCTGCTATGCCTGTCATCAGGTTTTCCAGGGACCGGACCAACAGAACTTGACATACATCCATGCCCTGGGTTGTGTAAAACCCACCCAGGTGGGGCTCGAACCCGCGACCCTAGGTTTAGCAGGCGAGGACTTTACCCCGCCAATACCGGGGCCGGCGGCGGATGATAACTAATCTTAATTTACCCTTACATTGATTAATTGTCGTAGTCTTGATGATGAAAATATAATTTTGTGAAACGTTAGCAATATGTTGTCGATATTCTTTAATTGATGACAAACTCTCCAAACAAGACATTTACGATGTCCTTTATGAAATAAAATAAATCTTCATTTGGATTGATTATTTGGGGAGGCGACCGACTGATAAGGTCATTTGCGCCATAGGGTATAGGTAAGGGAGGAAAGGTGGATAGAAACCCAGCATCGGCATTAGCCTGCTCTTAAGGAAAGGCGCCTAGGGGACCACGGTTTAACGTCTCATCCGGCAGACGGAGTACTGTACTTGAAGTGCCCTCCACAAGACACTCAAGTTGGGATCAGGTTTCCTTTGATGAACATCCTCCACTGCTGGAAAAATCTTCAAATGTGAAGAAGTTTTTGGAGTGAAAATAATAATTAAAGACAAATCCTCAAAAAATAATTTAGTCCATAATTTCCTGCATGAAGTTCAGTGAAGGCTTCCTATCCACTATTATCTTAATAAATATTTCTTTTCTTTCATAACCGCTTAAATTTTGAACTAAGATACCAATCGCATCCATTGCATCCATTACAGTAGAAAGAAGAGGCTGGTGAAGAGCATGATATGGAGTGTAACATTGTATGTGGCAGAAACGTGGATTCTGACAAAAGGAGGACGAGAATGGACCACAGGCGTTAGAGATGTGGAGGAGGATGGAAAAAGTGAGGCGGAAGGAAAGGAACACGAAATACACTTAAGCTGTGTCCCAATTCGCCATTTAGGCAGCTAAATCGGCTGATTTAGGGAGGACGCCATCTTGAAGTGTGTCCCAATTCGTTAGGCATCATGGGGGAGCGGATTTAGGTGCCTTTCTCGGGGGTGAAATTTAGGGTCGATGGAGTTCATCCTAAATCCGCCTCCATGTTGAGTTTCCCATCATGCTATGCGCTGCGTGCGTCGTACGAGGAAACTCGTATCCAAGGAAGTAGTTGAAAAGTAGCAAACATGGCCGGGAAGTATTTCGTCTGTAATTGAAAGAATTCTCTAATATTTCGCAACCCAACACCCGACTACAAAAGAAAAAGTCTACTTAGTACACTTAAAAAAAAACGAATTTAAATCCCAGAACACCTACACAAACTTAAATACCCAGAAAACTAAAAAATAACGAATCTCCAGACAACGAAATGGATGGAAAAATGTAATTTCACTTTCCAAATCTCACAACGCGCACGAAGGTAACCATAGGCGCCAAAAATGTCTTAATTTCAGGTTTCATTTGTTTCATTCAGTCCTTTATTAATTACTCATATGTTTTTCATTCGTTTCCAGCTCGGTAGACGGCAACACTAGCGAAGGATGTCCCAAATCAAGCTCCCTTAGCGAAAGGCATCTAAATATTTAGGTAGCTAATCGCATCCTCCCTAATGCCTAACGAATTGGGACACGGCTTTAGTATGGGGCCGAGGAAATGAAAATTCTGGATGAGATGAGAAAAATGCAAAGCAAATGGTTTGAGTAGGTAATGAGAGTCGAAGGTTAGCTGAAGGCCGCGATAAGTGGAAAGAAATGAGGCAAGCCGTTAATGGGCAAAGGATAAGGGCGAGTTTGATTTTCAGTAATGGTGTCTAAAATGGATAGAGTAGAGTTTTTTATTACTTGTTGGTGAAATATTTTTTTAATATTTAAATAAAACTTTCTTTAAATACCTAAAAGAGAGATGCTACTTCGCTCTGGTTAGGCCACGCCTCGAATACGCCGCGAGCATTTGGGACCCTGGTCATAAACATTTTACCAAAAAAATTTACAAAATACACATAAAAGCAGCACGCTTCGTTAAAAACTGCTACGGACGAACATTACTGTTTTTGTACTGTATATTAGTGTTACACAACTGTTAGAGGGATTTAGGTGGGAGCCCCTAGAGACTCTACGCCCCTAGAGTACGCTAGCCTTAGGCTGCTTGAGATATTCAGATCTGGTGTGTTACAGAGCGACACAGATTATCATGATACCTCACTACATTTATGGGTCTGACTGATGCGATAAAATAAGAAAGATACTCTGCCGATCAGATAGGTACAAAAACTCGATCTTTTCGCGCACAATAAGTGACCACAATAAAAATTGAGCTCCTCTGAATACACTCCCATGGTACATTTCACCTCCACAAATTTTACGTCTTTACAAGGCTAGTGACCTACCACCCCCTACCACATGCCCATGCGGCGGCTCGCTGGGTGGTATGTAAATGTAGATGGAGAAAATAGAACGTCAATTGGACATTTATACTAAAAATATTCAATCGTTAATATTTTTTACTGAAAGAATGCTATTTACCAAGAATCTATAGATATAAATTGAATAAAACAGAGGTAAAAGCTATTATTATTGGCGAATTTTCCATCATCTCGGAAACACAAACGCATATGCATTTTTACTGCCTGTTTCAAAGTGCGCTCATGTGTTCCCGTCAGTTGTGATGTCCGCAATCTTCCACACATTGAAAGGAATTCTGCCGATGGCATTGCTCATCGCGAATCGTATTAGACACGTTGTAACAGAGCAGAACGCAGGCTATGTCTGCTCTCGGTTGCGTTTGGCGAACCCTATACCTATAACGCCTCTCTTCCACGCGTTTATTCGTCTCTCAACCAGCACCCCCGCGCACCCCGTACCCTGTCTCTGGACGAACTGTGGGGGTTTGAAATACCCTCCCCGGATGCCCTCCTCCTTTCGTCCAACTCCCCAATTCCCTCCCCCCAACTTCCGCCATCACCCCCTCTGAAAAGCGAATAACATCAAACTCTCCACTTTGCCTCTCTGTCAGTCAGCTTCCCTTTCCCCCCCCCCCCCCACCGTCACAGTTTACCCTGCCCTCGTTGCCATGGCGACGCCGATCTCCGCAATTTCCCTTCCATCACAGCGCTCTTTAGCCCCTCTTGGTTCTCTTCTCTGTACTTCCTGGTCCATCCCTCCCCTTCCACAGCATCTCCCCCTGACATCCAAGCGAATCTCTTCCCGCTGTTCTTCCTTTGTGCAGTCAAAGTCCTGAGGTTACGTTTGCTAGCAACTAAACATCGCACACAATATTCTCGCTGCGCACTGAATTCCACATTTTCTTCAGTATTCTTTTAATAAGTTGCTAGAGTTGGCCACATTGAGGTATATAGAGAGAGGAGAGGATGGACAGTCTTCAATCCGATGGAAATTTAGTTATAAAATGCTAATTCCGCGTAAAAAAGTGATAACGGTGATGAGAACTTCTTTGTTTGACATGAAAACTTCCTTGAAATGAATCCAAAGTGTTTTAGACCACCCAAATACGGACAAACCGTTATTATTGTGGTCGCTTACTGTGCGCGGAAAGAACGAATTTTTGTTACTATCTGTTCGGCATAGTGTCTTTATCATTTCATCGCTTCTGTCACACTTAGAGATGTAGTGAGGCGTCATAATATTATTCTCTATGTCGCTCTGAATCATACCGGTTCTGAATATCTCAAACAATCTAAGCTAGCGTGAAGACTTAAGAAACTTTAGTGGATTCTGACCTAATCACTCTGAAAGCTGAGAAACACTACAAGTTCGTCCGTAGTATTTTTCAACGAAGCATGCTGCTGTTTTTGTATTTTATTATTTTTTAAAAATTAAATCATTATCACCAGGGTCACAAATGTTCGCGATGTATTCGAGATGTGGCCTAACCAGAGCGAAGTAGCATCTTTCTCTTATTTTTTCATCCGACATGATGATGATACAAGTATTATACATGCTCATTCTCACGTCTAGTATGTATTCTCATCTTCCCCGAAATACTCCGCGCAAAACGCTTCTCCTAATTTCTCCACGCCCTTATTTCCTGAAACCCTGAATCCTTTTACAGTCAGGCCCGAGCACAATAGATGGCCGACAATCCCTATAGCCGGCGGACGATCCTCAACGTTGGGGTCCCGTCACACGAACTTTTCAATCAATCAAGCATCCTCCCCTATTCGCAGTCTCAAAGGAAGCGTGAAGGGCGGGTTACGCAATGAACGGGACTGTAAATGGGCATATGAATGCACGCGATCCATCAAAAATTCATCGCGTAACCACAATGGGTTAGGAGCGTTTGCGTGAATGCAGGGCCAGGTAATAATTGAGCCGGTTCGAACGCCGTTCCATTCATGGGTTCGTGCCAAGTTACAAGAACCTCCTGACCGGTTTGGGTGTCGATTCTCGAAATTTTGCAATTTAAAAAGGGACCTGAAAATTGCTTACCGTCCCTAGATTTCGTAGATTTACCACATTCCACACAACTGCTGGATGCCGGGACAAGTGACAATAGCGTGTAGTCACATCACGTCATCATTGGTCGTTCAATCCTAAGATTGGTCGACCGCAGCTCTCCACCCTTCCCTATCTAATGCTAGTTACCTTACCTCCTGGTATCTCTTCCTATGTACTTACCTCTTTATTTGGTCCATGAACTTATTCCTGGGTCTTCCTTTTGGGACTTATCCCTCTTCTTTACCTTATCTTCTTTTACTTTACCTTATCACATGTAGCGTGCTTGTTGGAAATTTGGTGCAACTGTGGTCTTATTATGCTCTTCAAAACACCAAATAGTCAATAAACTTATTAATTATATTGTATGTTTGTATGTAAAGTATAGTTTACCCGATTACTCCTACGGAAATTGAGGGATCCGGGTTCGTGTCTCGGTTAAGGCGAATTATTTTTCTTCTAAAGAGGTTCGAAAGTAGGTACCTATATGAAAATTCATAGAATAAAACTTAAGTTTATCTTGTAATTAGTGAAAAACTAATCTCTGTCTCTTGAGTCACTTCCTGTTATCTCCACAAGAGAAACTTAGAGCAGGTATTAAGGTGGTTCTGTTCTGATTATGGGAGTCAAAACAGACACAAATTTACACATTTTTATTTAGTTGGCTAAAAAAATACTGCTTTCACTAATTAACTGGGTCACTAATTAAAAACCAGCAATATGGTCAAAAATATGCAGATTATTTCAATAATATATACGTACATATCTTCATAGATATTGTGACGGCTCGAGCAAGGGTTGATCGAGTGTTGGTTCAAGGTGTTTTGAAATACAGTGCATTTGCCTGGTTGTGTGATGTTATCGTGTGAGTGTGTCAGGGTGAATGGTGGCCGGTGTGGCGTCCTCAAGTTAACTAGGGCTACCTAGGGACCCACTTTATCCCCGGTATGTAAAAAGTAACCCCCTCTCACCGAAAAACCCATCTTTCGACGAGTGACTACCCCTCCCGATGGATATAAAAACGGCCGGAGTGTGTGCTTCGCGAGGAGAAACATTGGGGAAGTCCTACGATGAGCATAATAGCCATCACCCTCTTGAGAAAACCAGATTTATGCTGGTGGAGGACGGGATAAGCAAGGAAAATTTTGGAGAAGCAGAGAGTGAAGCGGACGAATGACGGCCGTGTTCTTCCCCGGTGCGGGAGAAGATTGTTTCCCGGTGCCGCGATTATGGGGATCCAAGCAGCGACTCCATTGACAGCTTCAACAATTCCTGCATCAACAGCAATCAGAAAGAACGTCGCTGTTTGCGACCCGTCCACCGTTCTGGTTATCCAGATAAACTCTCACTTCCCCAGTTACGAAATCAGAATCTCTTTTCCCTTTGCCCCCGTGCATCTTGCCCTCACCAAACTTTCGATAAAGTATTAAAAAGTATCAGTAAAAAGTACCTATTCCAATGATCAAGAAACTTTATTTAAGGGCACATGTGAAACTCAGCTCAAAGTCATTTTTTTTGTAACATGTATCATTTCTGGAAGGGGTAAAAGTCTCATTGCATTCACCTTTTTTCTGTTTTATGTATGTATTTCACGCTGTCCTTCTTCATCTGAATCCTCAAGTGTTGGAGGTTTCATTATCGTATATTCATCCTCATCAGGAAATTTTTTTTTGTTAATTTGGTACGTCATCAGGTATTGTGAAATATATTCTGGTGGATTCAAATAGACCGATTTACTCGATCATTCCCTCACTCGGGACGGCTGGTGTTCCCCTCTTCCTACCACGTATATGACGAACGTGTTCCGTCATAATATATATCTCATATGTATTTAATACAACATTTGTCCAACTACAGGAGCCGAATGCTGCGCCATTTGTATGGAACTAACGCATTTTGACTTCAACTACGGCGGTAATTCGCTTATAAGTTTTAAGACATTAATATTAAAGTTCCTATATTTTTTAATCATTTCCTAGGACCTTATGCTTCTTATGAACCTTATAAACAGATCTAATTAAAAATTTACTCGTTTTCTCGTTTTGAATTTACAAGTTGCTGCTGAAACGTGAGATTGATAAACACAGTTTTTAACAAGTGACAGTTTTATTATTCTCCTTATGAAACATTTTAAACAGAATTCAAAAATATGCGACCGTGCACCATGCGGACGATAGATGGCATAATAGGAAAGTTTGGTCTGTTTCCTAAAATGGCTTGTGATACAGTGCAATATTGCGTTTATTTGTCAGAGAAATAATTTATTGCTCCCCGCTTCTATTCTAAAGCATTCGTCCGATGATAGGTGTTTTGAAAACATCTAGTAGATTTTTAATCGATTATTTACTACTCGATGTTTTCGATGTCTCGCCCAAAACAATCGAGTATTCCGATACATCGATGTCGACTTGGCATTCCTAGAACCATCTGATTAGAACCCCAGGTTAAAATCTATACTTTCACGGCCGACCTTTAGTGAAACTAGCTCTAGAACCCTATTTTTTCGCCCGAGTTCATAAAACGCATTTGTTTAATCGATTAATTTACCTCTCGATGTTTTCGATGTCTCGGCCAACATACATCGAGTAGTCCGATACATTGATGTCGATGTGGCATCCCTAGAGCAATCTCAATTGGGACCCATGTTAAAATTTCTACTTTCACGGCCGACTCCCAGTGAAACTAGCTCGGGAACCCTATATCCTCACCCCATTCCATAAAAAACGAACTTCAAAGAGTCTATTTTTAAGTTTGCGGAATTTCTGGAATAAGTGGCCACGAGACCAGAGCCAAGTTGAGCGAATGATGGCGCTCAACAGGAAGTTCTCGCCTCACTGTCTTTCACTTCCGGAAGAAGAGTCCTTTCAATGGTTGGTTGCGAAGAGGAAGAAACTATGTGAACAATGTATCCACTCCAGAGGGGGGACCCTGTGAATGAACGTCCCTCAGCGCCTCCCAGCTTAAAATTTTTCTTTCATGATATTAAGCGTCTACTAAAGACGTCAGCTTTCAAAGATTAACTGCGAGGAAACCTCCAAAAGTTAGGCAATGGGCTGCAGTGTTCATTCTATTCCTCGAAAAGGAATACAGTTGAGAATGGTAACTTAGGATGCTCAACAATAGTCTTCTATGTTAAACTTAAATGCATAAAAGCATAGTCAAACTATACTAAACTTTTCTGGAGACTTTTCAATACGGCCTATTTCTAGTTAATCCCAAACACCCCACAAATATGTTTGCAACAAAACCAAGTAAATTCGACATATTTACCGGAGCTGATCTGAATTTTTTAATGCTATCCTGGGCATAGATCTGCTGCATTTCAGAATTAATTTTTGGGTACAGGCTACCTCCTTGTGGAACTCCCTATTTCTGCACGTGAAAAATTCCTTCTCCCCTCATATTTTCATGCCTAATCTCTTTAACTTATTGATGGAGGAACAAGTCCAATCGATATAAGCGTGTTATTCACCTGCGAAGCTTTATTTCTTTGTAAAATCATTTTGGGAGTGAATTGTTAGGTATTTATTTGACTATGTAAACAATTATTTGTATCATTATTATATTTTTTGTATATTTTTTCCATTTTTTTAATTTTTTACCATATTATATCCTAATATAGACAGTAAATTATGTGTTGTAATATTGATAGTTTTGTTTAACTGTTTGTTCATTTTCTTTTTCCTCTTTTATTTTTGTTCATTTTCTCCCATTTATTTGTTTTTATATTTATGTATATGGTCATAAGTAATTCAAATATTGTAATCATTTTGTGATTTCATTGATTCCAATGTTTTATATTGTTCTTACGGAGCAGTGGCCTCAGAAAAATAACATTTTTGCTCAATTTGTTCCAAATCCATTTCAGTGCTTTAGTCAAATGAAAAAAAATATATGAAAATTTTTAACGTTTAATTCCACAGTAGGGTGAGGGTTATATGTCTCTAGGAATACGGGGATACTCTTAAGAGAGCCCTCATTCTGTATATCAATTTCCATTTCCATAGAAACCTATGTTTTTAATATATAATAACCTAAAAAAGTGGAGCCTGCTCTTTTAGAGATATTTCTTTCGGCCAAATCTTAAATTAAAATGCTCTGGTGGTGATGTCTCCATTCAAGTGAGTACATTGCTCCTGAGTGTATGGGAACATATATTTCCTGCAGCGAAATCAGCAAAGAAGAATAATAAATATTATCGAGAATACGGTTTCATTCCAACGTGACTGGCGTTTTGTGTCGAGCGACTCCGCTCTTTGTCAGAGCAAACAGGAAGGTATTCGCCCCCAATGCGTTAGACAAATGCGCAGTAAAAAAATAAATTTACGGAGAGCTGGGTAGAAAAATTTTTTATATTGATGAGGCATGAATGTGTTCTTGCAAAGAGCTTGTACTGTTCATCACAAGTCTACATAGTGGCACAGAACATGGTCTGACGTTGCTTTTATCTGAAAGGCAGAGAGTCGACCAGTCACATCATTTGAACTTGCGTGCAGGGAATATATCGAAGTCCGATCGCTGTCCAAAATTAAACTCACCGATGCCTTCCTTAGAAATGAGAATAAGTATTGATTATATACACCATCTTTCTCAAATAAATGATCATTACAGAGGGATATAACTTGAACATAAACTACCACGACTATCGAGGTTAATGTCCATGAGATATCAAATACTATTTCACTAAAAAACTCAAAAATATTCATTGCAGAGGGATATAACTTTAACATAAACTACCAAAATTATTAAGTTTAATACCCAGGAGATTCCAAAAACTATCATTTCTGTCATATGAAAAAGGCTGCGACACAAGAAAAATCATTGAAAAATTGTATAGGAAGGTATTTTGATAAAAACTAATGTGTATTTCATGTTCCACAAAGGTTTTGTAGTATTTAAAAAGACTTTATAATTTTAATCGCCATGGGACGATTCCACCAAGTTAAGCAAAGTGTTCAGTTAATTAGAAGGTGTTGTATCCACCCCATATGCAAAGGTAACATTTCTAAAACTTTGAATATAACCTAAGACCGCCCAGACAACTCCTTATTTGGATATCTCACAATGATTGATTGATTTATTTGGATATCTCACAATGATTGTAACATGAAGGGGGTACATAAGATTATGGAAACTTTTTTCATTACAGTTATGTGAACTGATTTTTTAAAAACTAAATTTAGAAACTAAGAGGATCTCAATGTTCTCAATTAGGTCTACGCAATGAAAGCGTTGTCCTTGTTCTACTTCTACCTTTTACCCTGCAAGCCACCACAAGTATGTTTGGTAGTGGGTGACTTATCATCAACATGAACTACAGTGAAGAAATTTACTTTCATCAAAATGCACCACACTATGGGTACGCCACAAATCCTACAGAAACTACACTACCTGTCAACTAACCAACTTCAAAGCCAATTCAGCATAGTCTTATATCGATCGCGGGAAAAACGTCATTTTAAACCTTTATGTTCTACAATCTAATTCTCTTATTTTATTCTCATTATCTGATCTACCGTAGCATGTTGGAGTTTGTAAGATATTGGTAACTTCGTGCGAAATTAAATCGGTTTTCAAAGTTCCATCACTATTTGCGCTATAATCTTACTTTGATTTATCTTATTGATCTCCACTTATGATCTGAAAGGCGCAATTCTTGGCTAAATCTTATAGTCCTGCAAAGGATAGTTATTGTGCAATTCAGTATAAGACAAGTCAAAAACCACATTTTTTACCTTCAATTCCATTCTCTCCGTTGATTCACAGAACTTATCTAGGAGCTTCTGTAATCCCTGTTGACTGTCTGAGATCAAAACAGCATCATCCGCATATAGAATAACTCGCACGTTTAAATTTCCAATCAAAACACCACGTCGTTTTCACTACATGCGTCTCTAACACATCTATCCATAAATATATATTACAGCCATGGAGATATTACGCATCCTTGCTTTACACCCCGATTTATTACAAACCAATCACTCAGAATCCCGTTAACTCTTACACTTGATATTATAAAGTTATTATAATTATTATATCATGTCAAAATTCCACCAAGTCAACTCTTAAAGTATCTTGTATAACAGTATTGAAGGCTTTTCGGGGTCTCCTTCGCGTATTTCCATTGTCATAGACAGTTTTGATAGCATTGCAGCTATCAGATGACTTGAAGGAGATAGCTGCAATGCTATCGAAACTGTCATCTACGACAATGGAAACACGCGGAAGAGATCTCGAAAAGCCTTAATGCAATCTCAACGACACAAAAGCTTTCGAGTTCATGACTTATTATTCTGCCGGAAGATGTCGCTGTGAGTTAAATATCATGGTAGTATTAAAAATCCTCTCCGATATTGGGATTTGTGTTTCATTACACATATATTCCTTTCAATACATTAAGCATCACTTAGTTGAGAGCATTTGAGTGGTAAAAATAGCCAATATTCTTTCAGCCGCCATAATTTAATCTATATTTTATTGAGAGCTGATCCAATTATTTGTCTCCCGTCTCTTGTTTTAAATACTTTCCGCGATCCCATTTTAACTAACCTATGTGCACACTCGTCAAAGTCATCTGATCCTGCCATCACTTTTTAAATGAACTGCAGTTGTTTTAACTAACATTTTCATCACGCGGACGGCATCACCAGATCAGCACAGATTGGCCGATGTGACGGAAAATTGATCTGACGTAAAAATTAGTCTGTGAAGGCGTACATATAAATTTGTTTTACTAGATAAATTAGCCGTTTGAAAAATATGGATGGATGAAATTATTCGCAACTTTCCACCGAAAATAACTAATAGAATTACGTTCCCGGTTTTAATATTATCAGATGACGATGAAACTTTGGTGAGTTGTGCGCGCGCCCGCAAAGGTTTCTGAATTATCAGATCTATTGTACAATAGTTGGTGCGCGAGTCGTTTCAATAAATGAGTGTTGGGGCGCGAGCTACGCAAACAAGAGAGGAACGACAAGCAAGCAAAGAAATCGGATCGTTTGCGAGATACTCAATCACGTGCATCAGAATCGAATCAGTCACTACGTTTACCAATCGAACTCAGATCAATATGATCTCGGACCGATCTGAGCATCCTAAGCCAGCCGATTCGGATCGTCTGGTTTACCAATGCGAAATCCATCGAAATAAATGTGGATTTGAATCGGTTCATAGCGATTTGAAATCTCAGACTGGCAGAGAAAGTGGGCCGAGTTAGCCCGCTTCTCATATCGATCTCGATAGCCCGTTTCGTTTACCATACCGAGCTAAACCGGCCAAATCGATCTGAGTTCAATTGGTAAACGTAGTGAGTGAGACATAATATCGCGGGCATCAGATTCATATCAGTGAGACATAATTTGTGTTAAAAGGTACGTAATTTATTTGTACTTAGAATAAGATACGGTGCAGTGGTCTCTTTATTTGCTTTTTTTCAATTCTCGCATTCAATGTTCATATTCACCTTGCTTGTTCCTGAAATTTGGATTTTTATGCTCCAAAATCTGACATTTTTGCACTACTTCAACAATAGAAATTTTATTTACTTGGAAACCGCAGCATAGGCATGGAATGGAAACTCATACCATCATTTGTGCGTCACAAATTTCTGCGTAGGTACGAGGTATACATTGGACTACAAAAAATCATTGTCTTTCATTTATTTTGCATACGTAATTGTGCCTGCTTTGTATACGTTTCCCTACTTAGTAAGAAAAAGAGGCATTGCAATGCATGCCAGGAACAGCGGTTATAGTGGTGTATTATCATTTCGCCACTCTTGGTCCGATGGTCACCAAATTTAGGATTTGTCACTTATTTTACATCCCAAACAATACTAGATATGAACGAGAGCGCTGCGACAAATTATAGTATGATTAATTCGGTAATTATCTTGATTAGAGATGGGTACCTCGTCAGCTCCGGCAGCCATAACAGACGACAATGGGCGATCGACCTATAAGAATTCCCCCTTCTATTTTAAATTATTTTGCTTTATTTATAAGGGAAAAACCTTGGCTTATTTAATATTGTTTAACAGAAAAGAAATTCAATGACTGAAATCAACATCATTTGTGAACAACAAACATTCATAATCGATTTGTTTTCTAAAAATTAAGCTCACCGCTGGTTTATAGTTAGTAGTGCAACTAACTGATAAATGTCACCTAGCCGCTTGTTGATTCGATTGTCTATTGTTGTCTGTTATGGATGTTAATCAACCAGCGGCTAGGCGACATCTATCAGTTAGTTGCACTACTAACTATAAACAAGTGGTGAGTTTAATTTTTAGAAAACAAATCGATTACGAATGTTTGCTGTTCACAAATGATGTTGATTTCAGTCCTTGAATTTCTTTTCCGTTAAACAATATTAAATAAGGCAAGGTTTTTCCCTTATAAATAAAGCAAAATAATTTAAAATAGAAGGGGGAATTCTTATAGGTCGATCGTTTATTGTCGTCTGTTATGGCTGCCGAATCAGACGAGGTACCCATCCCTGATCAAGATAAGTACCGTATTTATCATACTTTAATTGTTGACGCAGCGCTCTCGTCCATATCTTATATATTCATATTGTTTAGAATTTTAAATAAGTGAGAAATCCTAAATTTTGTGACCATCGGAGAAAAAGTGGCGAAATGATAATACCCTACTATAACCGGAACAGCTAGTATTATACAATCATCAGTAACATGGCAATACTAATTCAAGGATTCTTCTCTTTCCTTTGCAGCCAGCCCGACGATTGGTTAGCAGCAGTTCACAAAGCTATTTGGTCTCCAGCCAATCTCTTCCGCTCAGCGCACGAGTGGCAGCCTAGATCCTTAAAGATTAAAAAACCTGACAAAAAGTAAATACAGAACCATATATTATTCTTTTAAGTTTAACTAAGAAGCATGCTAAACAATTTTGGGTTTTGTGAAGGATGATTTTTTTTCGGGCAATGCTGCGTTTTTTTTTTAACTCAACGTTTCGCTCCTCGTACCGGAAGCATCATAAAGAGAACGTTTATTAACCAGCATCAGCATGGTCCTATATGGAAGCATCGATGTCTGTTGCACCATTGTTGGCCCGATTTGAAACATGTGCGGGTGAATTTAGCCGTTGGGCTTTTGCAGGAGCCAGGAACGGCCACTACCAAACCCGGCTCAGGTTATATCTATCCTCTCCATTGATGTTATTTGGTCTTTTGGCTATTTCTATGGCCGCGCGTATTAAGCGCAGATGGTATTCTCACGTCTTGGCCAAAATCCGTGTTTGGTCGTACATTATCTTATATCCAGGGCTCGAGGCGGACTGTTCAGCGACCGCTGATGTGTCCTATTTATGCAGCTCCATCACTGAAACAATGCAGCAACGGACTCCGATGCTTCTGTAACAGACCAAGCTGATGCCGGTAAACATCCATTCTCTTGATGTTGCTTGCAGTACTAGGAGCGAAAAGTTGAGTTTAAAAAAAATGAACAAAATGCAGCATTGCCCGAAAGCATCCTTCATAGACAAGAAAAGCTGCGAGAGTATTCAAACAAAAGTTTTGGGTTTTACTTTCAGTAATAGATCGAGCATCACAATACATAGAGTTTGACTTTTCAGAAAGCCAGACAATAGATCATCGAAAATGTTTCACGTCAGCTGTCCCTGTGATACAGCAGTCGATGTGACCACCTCATCTATCCCGAACATGCCGAAAGCTTTGATATTTTACCAATAGAGTAGGGGTCAAGGTCAAAATGAAGCGTGATCAGAGGCGATGTAGAGAGAATTAACGTCGGAAAGTGAAGGGAATAGTTTTAACTGCAAGAAAAATGCCAAAATTAAAACGTGTTAAATTTCAATTTAATAACAACGTTTAAGCGATAATTACGAAAAAATATAAACTTTGAAATGAGACCGTAATTCACGCTAATTAAAAACTCGGTGTGGTTTGAGAGTTTTTAATTAAACTAAAATTTTTACATCAAACTCAAGGTCTTTATCTCCGCCGAAATTCTGTTTGGTGAATTAAATTTGGCCCCAAAGCTATATAGATTTGAATGATTCGGAAACATTTTAAACCCCCGTAAATTATTGGTCTAATTCGATATAATAAGGTCTTTGAGAAGAGTTACTGGCCAACTAACTTTTGCACTCTTGGATAAGCTGAATATTTTAGCGAGGTACGAGTGAAGTTTTTTTATTAAGCTTTATTGAATCCTTTGTTCTCCATGATTCAATTATTTTTCAATTACATAGCGAGGCCCTACATGAAACACGGGAAAGAAGTAATTAAGCAGTTTAGAAATGCACCCTCAACTTTCAAGCTCCAGATCAAAGATCCACTTCGATGGAAACAATTAGAATGCATGCCCTTGGCAACTATCGAGCAAGGATAGGTTTCTAACAAAAATCCATTCAAGATGCGAAGGTGAGATGTAAAAAAATCAGATTTATAAGGGAATATGTCAGGAGTTATTATCTAGAATACTTACTTACCATTCATCTTATCTTTTTAAAGTTAATTATATCGTATTTTTAAGGCTGCATATTCCTTCGCTTTGATGTTCAATATCTCGTGAAATCATGAAATGCCGGCGATCGTTAGCGCCGCCTTCTAGTAGTCCGTATCAAGAGAGAAATTCAGCGCCAAGGGATTTTCCTTGAAAAACAAAAGTTATCCCCGCAGGAACGAGCTTTTTTTTAACTTTTAATAACGACGCCAGATATCGGATATCTCAGTCATCTCACGAATTCAACGCCTCGAGCCATGCCAAGAGATTTGGGCTTTTTAAAAAAAGCCAAATCAATAATGCCATGACGACTTGGTTCCTGTATGGCATTTGATTCGGCCATTTTCATGGACTCCAAGCCAAATTCTACTACCACACACGCCTCAAGTGCCTCCTACAATTACATTCTGGTCCACTGTGCTTTTTTCATCGTCCCAACTTCCATTTCCTTTCTCATTTTTGGGAGGAACTTACGTCACAATCATAACTAAAACTGACACGCACTACGCCTTTTCTCGATACCCATTGTCACTGAATGGGCGGGTGTATTTTGAGCTGCTTTTAATTTCAAAGTCATCGCTTCCTTTGCTACTTTATTCCTTCCCAAAGAGGGGATTCTTTTATGCGTGTTTTCAGTTTTATTTTTTTTATTTATACCGTCGGCCGTTCCAAATTTTCCTTTTTTTTAACCAACTAAGCAGTTCCCAGCGGGTGAGCGGAGATACGTAATTATTTTTGGAAATAATTTTTTTCGGACGAGAATGATCTATGAATGGCGAAGTTAATATTTTGGCCTTTAGAAATAGTTATAATTTTAGGTAGGAGTCATGATATAGGAGTAATCATTTAAAAAAATAAATTCTGTTACATAAATCACGCGATATTTGATCCGAAGTTTCACGCGAAATTGAAAGGAATTTTAATGTGATGAATAAAAACTAAGAATTTTCCAAAAGATAAACCTACCTTCAATTAAATTTATTTAGTGAAAAATTGAACAGTTTTTTTAACAACACGAACTCATTTGTATATATTTGATTTTCATGTTTCAGAATGTTAAATATTTCCGTTCGTCATACTCAAAAAACACGCATTGTTAGTTAAAGTCGGAGGTCTCAAACTTGAGCAAGTAGAGCATTTCAATTACTGGGGTAGTACGCCTGAAGAAAATCGATACAGTGATACATCTAAATACTACCCTGTGAGCCGCCACATGGGCGTGTGGTAGAGAGAGTTAGGTCACCAGCCGTGTAAGGGATAAAGTTTTTGGAGAAGCAATGGTGACGTATATTATCGGAGTGTATTTACATAAGGTAGGAGAATATTGCTAGCTAAGGAGGCGTTTAAAAATAGAAGAGATCTTATAACGGGGACATTGGGATGTGAAGAAGAGACTGATGAAGAGCTTGATATGGAGCGTAGAATCGTATAGAGCAGAAACGTGGATCCACAGAAAGGAGGACGAGAATAGGCTGCAGGCATTTGAGATGTGGGTGTGGAGAAGGATGGAGAAGGTGAGGTGGACGGAGAGGAAGACTGATGAGGAAGTGCTAAAGATGGTGGGCGAGGAGAGGAAACTTCTGGATGAAATCAGGAGTAGACAGGGTATGTGGCTGGAGGATGTAATGAGGGACGATGGGTTGCTCAAGAATACTTTATTCAGTGACATCAGAAAGTTTGTACGAAATTGAAGAGGTCGATGGTAAAAAATTCCTCGTTTTCCTGGTATTTTCACGTGAAACGACCCAATTTTTTTAATTCTCGACAGTGCGGAGAATGGTTAAAGATACTAGATGGATTTCAAATTAATTACTGACCACATCTTTGCAAAGTGTTCTCTTTTATATTCCTTCTATCGACAAGTTTTTTTCTCTCGATTATTTTCCCTCAAACCTTACATTCGCTAGGTAAACAAATTGACGCGGATAAACAAATCTACGTTTTATGAATAGCAACAATTGATCGATAATGTTTTAGAATATTTGGATATTTTTTCTTTGCATAATATGCAAACTCTAAATCAATCACCTTCGTCAACAAAAACGCTGATGCAACCAAATGTTTACATTTCAATTGCTGTGTTAAGCCGTTGTAAGTTTTTAATTGCTATTTCATGTCATTTATTCATTTGATTGTCTATCGATCATATTACCTCACACCTTGCATTCACCAGGCATGAAAATTGATGAGAATAAACAAATCAACTGTTGCTAGATATCAACGATTAATCGGCAATAAATCATTACATTTCGAAAATTTTCCAATCATTGCGTTTAACACGCATTTCATGGTGCGTTGATAACTTAATGTAAGCTGAGAGCAAAAAAGGTGCGATATCTCTGATTGAATCGAAATAAACAAATTAATTTAGATAATAATGTGGAGAGATAGATACATTTTGATTCTATTTCTTTGAATAGTATATAAAAAATCAATCACCTTCCCCCACAAAGAGCGCTGATGCAACCATATGTTTAAGACTCTTTAAAATTTAACGCCCTTACATTTTTATTGCCACGTCAAGCCAATATAAGTGATGAAATAATGAATTGCTTAGTTTTCCGCTAAAGACAAAGACAAATTTTCCTCAAAGGACACAGATTCTATTTCAACATGAGTATTTCCTTTGCTTTTTCATGGCGATATGACTCGCATCTCATACCTAACGTTGAATTTAATCTGATCTCTCAATTTTCTTTCCTATCTGAATACAGTCAACTAAATATTTTCCTCGACACGTTGATCGAACTGATCTCTTTCCGTCAATCAATCTTTTATCTCCTTTTCAGATAAAATGTAATTAGTATGGCGTGAAAACTTCACGATAAATCCCGTGGCTTTTATCGGTTGCATGCTCAGGAAAGTTGATAACTTAATGCAAGCTGAGAGCGACATAGGTGCGATATCTCCGATTGAATCGAAATAAAAAAATTAATGTAGATAAAAATGTGGAGAGATAGGATCCTGAAAGTGTAGAAAATCGGGAGTAGATTCTCAGAATTCTCTCTCCCTCCAGGGTATTATACTGGGCCGATGGAGAAGGTGAGGTGGACGGAGAGGAAGACTAATGAGGAGGTGCTTGAGATGGTGGGCAAGGAAAGGAAACTTCTGAATGAAATCTGGGATAGGCAGAAATAGGGATTCAGGTGGCAGATGGATGTAATAAGGGGCGATGAGTGGCTGAAGGGTGTGATGGAGGGAAGGATGTTGGTCAAGCGGGGAAGGGGAAGGAAGGTTACATGGACGGGGTGAGGAAAGGTAGAACGTATGCAGAGGTGAAAAAGGATATACTAGAGCGATATAAGCCCCTGAATAAGTAGAAAAATGGGAGAAGTTTCTTTGACATTCAGCTAAACCTACCATAACAGGAATAATCCTTAAGGAGGCTCACTACTTCCCAGATTCTCCTCGACTGGCTTCTCCCCTCCGAGACCTGAGTGGAATGGGAAAGTCCTAATCTTCTTGTCGAGGGGGGGAGTAGTTAGAGGAGGGGGTGACGGCAGAGGAGGTGGGGGCAGTCGGCCATATGCCGTGACTAGATCACGAAAAAACACGAAACATGCGTTAGCATTTTAAAGTCTGAGGCCTTATAGTGACAAGCATAATAAAGTAGATGACACCAAATTAAATACCAAAAACCATTATGTGATCTTACTACGTGATATGTTTCTTTTAGTGAATAAAAAGGGCAATTAAGAGGTCTGAAAAATGACTGAAAAAGGTCACTGAAAACACTAATTATCATTAATATGTCTAGTGAAGTGAACAATGTATCTCAATGAAAGCTCAGATACATTCTTTCCTAACAAAAATGTGAAAACTTAAACTTCCTACACAAAAAAATAATAGGGTGACAATTAAAATAAAAGTGGTTCACAGAGGAGATTTTAGCTGAGGTAGTGAGCCCCCTTAAGAGGAGTTACTTTCTCGTTAAGGTTAACGATTTTTTATGCTGTAATCTGAGCATTCCTCATGGAAACCCCTGTTAAAATCTCCAGTTTCCAGGCTAAATTACGGAAAACTAGCCCAGAAACTCTATTTTATCTGAATTAATGAGTTCTTTAGTATTCGTCTTGACTCACATAGCCAAGGCAGAGACACCGTGAGGAGCGCACGCTCGCGTCGCTTTGGAAACGAAGTGACATCACTTCCCAACAACCCCGTGCCCATGAAAGTGTAGAAAACCGGGAGGAGATTGTATGTCATTCAACAAAACCTACCCTACCCGAGGAATTGTTTTTTTTCGCTTCCATCTCACTATCTAACTTGTGCCAAACATGTTGCATGAGGTTCAATCGTCGTCAGTAACTTTTTATTCAGCATAATATAATCCAAAAAATCTCGTAAACGTGGAAATAATTGTAGCATAATGACACAAAAAGCCTACAGTTTTCCACATTACAAACTGGCGTTCAAGTATATTTACACCGCGAAACATCGCACAGTTTTTACCTAATTATTTCGTAAGCAAACTCATTAAAGCATTTCTAATGTTGATATTTCATCTTGTAGCATATTTTCATCCAATTCGTGCTTTTTGTTACCATTTTTTAAGCACATGCGCAATTTAAGGTTCAAGAATTTTTGCAGCGGGAAATATACGAAATTAAGACCCTTCTAAAGTGCACAGAATTTATTATTGCCGTAGGAAGATAAAAATGAATATTTAACCTAAACATCTAATTAAAGATGGACAGCCGAGATAGCATCTCGCAGCAACAACGTGAATTTTAAAAATTATTAATGCGGAAAGTCAAGGAGATATACTTCACATTACTCGAAACTTTCCAATGTTGAGTATAAAAATTAGAAATGACTATAGCCTGAAAAAATCGCTATAAGTATCCAGGTTGAACTGTTTGAAAAAATTATCTTATAAAAAGAATATCTCAAGTGTTTCATTTTCAGAATCCATTTTCCTCGAACAGCAATTAATTCTAGAGCGATAACAGAAAAGACATAATTTTTAATTTTACTATTTACAATTGGACATTTGCAAGTTAATCCGATTCCATTTGCTTGATGTAAAATACAATATTATGATCTTCTAAATATACATACTACCCTGCGAGCCGCCGCATGGGCGTGTGGCAGGGGGTTTTAGGTCACCAGCCGCGTAAAAGTGTAAGGCATAAGTCTTTTAAGAGGTGAAATGGTGACGTGTATCGTGGGAGTGCATTTAGTGGACCTCAGTTTTTATTGTGGTCGCTTATTGTGGGCGGAAAGAAGGAGTTTTTGAACCTATCTCTTTGCCAATGTATCTCTCTTATTTTATCGCTTCTTTCAGACCTAGAGATGTAAAGAGGCGTCATGAAGATACTCTCTGTATCGCTCTGAAACACACCAGTTCTGAATTTCTCAAGCAAATTAAGCCTGGCGTGTATCCTTTGAGTCTCTAGGGGCTCCCACCTTAATCCCTCTAAAAGTTGTGAGACACTGTATGTTCGCTCGTAGCAGTTTTCAACGAAGCGTGCAGCTTTTCTTTGTATTTTATGAATTATTTTGGTTAAATCTTTAAGACCAAGGTCCCAAATGCTCGTGGCGTATTCGAGGTGTGACCTAATCAGAGCGAAGTAGCACTTTTCTTTCATTAGCGAAGTCATCAGTTGTGGCATTTGTCTTTAGCTAAGAAGCACATCTCATTAACTATATACCTTGTTTCATACCAAGCCATACCTGGTTTTAGATTAGATGTTCTCATCTAGACCACTAAATTCCCTGGTTAGCCTCTTTCAACTCAACTTTTCCTTCCTCAATGTCTTGTTTATCCACCAAGTATAAGCTTTTGGTGTAAATTGAGATGATTTATTTACCGTAATTTTCCGTTAACTTTTAATTATAAGCAATAATTATCCAATTTAGGATTTAATAGGAAAGCCAACTACAATAATAAGGGATTACCGACGTTTAAACCATTACTTTTGCTACATAAATATATTAGACTTGAGGGAAATGTACAAACAAATACGGAAGGCCACTCGCAATTTGGCCTTCTTTTGTCGTGGTATGAGAAATTTTCGTTCAAACCGTTCAAATGATACACACCACGAATATTCCAGAAGTAAAATTCGTAAAAATATTCCTCAAGAGAGTTGCTTGTGCCTTTATTCTTAATTATGCATGAGTAAAATATGAATAGATTTGGCTTGAAAGAATATGTTCAGATTATATCCGTATGATAAATATCTGAAATATAGGTGAGTATTACCAAAAATTACCTTACCTTACCTTAAGATATTTATTTGTTTATGAAGTTTTACGTCGTTTTTACCAAAGAAGTGGAGAAGTGTACGACCTATTTGTAAACGATGGTAGCCATAATTCAGGTTCACCTTCACGGCTACCTAAAGTCACCCCCCATTTAGTTAAAATTACGAAATTTTTCAGAGGCTGCGGAATTACGAAAACTGCTGTGATAATTTTCAGAATGGCCTATATCTATCTGTAATTCGATGTTTGTTGATGTCATAAACAAACATATTCTTAGTTCAAGTTGATGTGAAAAGATTATTATCATTATTACATGCTGGTATTCAATTTACCAGGCTAACATTGACCCGTGTTTTGACCTAACCTAATACATCCATTAATATGACGATATCGTGGAATAATGCCACGAGCTCAAATAAAGCAAAAAATAAATAAAATTAAACTCATAAAATAAAAGTAATAATCATGTAGCAACCAAAAATATAACGACAAATAACATATTTATAAAAAAATTCCTGCATACTTAGATATGAAAGTTAGAGCAAACCCGGTGCTGAGATGGGGTGCACTGGCATTTGTTTTTTTGACACTTATGTCGTCATTATTTCGCTCGCTATCCCTATTGGATAAAATATCGGGAATATGCTCTACCAGATGTTGTAAAAAATTATACAACATGAGTTTTTTCCTAGTGAATTCCAATTAATCCCGCTGTCATTCTAATCTCCAGTTTCCCCCTCATGTCTGCAACTTGCACCCAGTCATCACCATCAAACTCAACGGATTTCTCACATCTCCCCTCTTCTTTCTCGAAATAAAATCCTTCCTTCTTTTTTGCCTCGAATTCTTATACACCAGAGTTTAATCATTACGCTCCATATCCAGGATGGCTCGAGGTTTTCGCGTTCGGATAAAGAGGTGACAACTTGTGCGCCTCCCACATCAAATCCCTTTCCAAACCACATATTCCTTATTCTCGATGAGCGCAGAAAATATCGAGTATTGATGCTCTATGGAACCGATATCTGATGGTTAGCTATCTATTTTAAAATTGTTTCGCCCGAGTTTGTAGCTTCAGGCACACAAAAACAGGTAAAGGAATCCTTGACATGAGCGTCCCAAATTGAAGCTCGCCGTATTGTGCGTTATTGAATGAATGAATGAATGAATAATTTATTAATTGTCCTGGGGATATACCCCTTAAGAACAAAAGCAATTTAAATTTTTTTGAGCAACATAAAGAGCAAAATCAACAATTTGGACAGTAACATAATGAAAAAATTAAGTATGAATTAATACCATTTTACAATGCTGAATGCAAATTTTTTTGGAAATCATATCATATAACAAATTCATCTGCATACATTTCTGGATTTAGATTAATTACAACAATATGCAAAATAATAACAACATTTAGTGGTCAGAAAGTAACATATTATAACATTCCATCTTAAAACTAGCAACAGAAGAACAATTTTTTATGTTTTTGGGCAGGGTGTTCCAGAGATGACACGCAGTGACCACGAAAGAATTTTTGGAACTTCGTTGTGCGGTGACTGGGAAAGTAAAGATACTCAGGATCACATCTAGTGCACACATCCCTAGTGGAAGGTTTCACGGAAAACATGTCGAATAAATATTCAGGGGATTTTTCTTGAAATAAGCAACACAAGTAGAATCCGAGGAAATATTTCCTTCGGGTTTTAACATCGAGCCATCTAAGTTCATTGTTGTAGGGGGTCAAGTGGACATCTCTGCGAAGTTTAAAAATAAACCTAATGCATGAATTTAGAGCACGGTGTAGTGTGGTGTTATCTTATTCATTTAAGTGAGAAATTTATTGAGTGAGAAAATAGTACTTTTAAACAGGATAACTGTTACATTTTTTTACCAATAAAAAACAACTTTCCCACTTTTTCATTAATTGGAAACGATGCGAAAACTTGCCTGAGTCTCTGATTCCTTTCATAATAACATAAAGCTCATATACATTCATATATCTCCGTCATGAGCTTAATGAGGGGCCTTTATTTTAGGTATGGCCGATAATCTACCATTATTTTAACATGCACAGTAAAGTAATATTTCTGACATCAAATTGTTTAATAATATAAGTAAGGCATTTCTCATTTAGCGAAGTTACATTGGTTTTAATATGATGAATTTTTACGCTGAGATAGATTGTTTTAATGTCGGATGGACGGCATTTCTTCGCATAATTTTATTTCATCTCATTTTCCGCCCGAATAATATTGTTGAAAAAATTTCTTCATTAAAGTGCAATTAAAGAGATCTCTAATATATATTTTCTCACCTTAATTCATCGATAATATAGCACTAGTATTTGGGTTTAAGTAATAGACTTTTGGAGTAAAGATTCTTTGGAGCTCATAATGTCATGTATGCTGAACGTTACCCAGGGAAACTTCTGCTGTTTACATTATTCACCAAATTTCTCTATAAACGACTCCAAAATATGACATAAAAACTGCATATCTGAATTCTTTAAGCTTAAAGATAGTCATATCCTTCCTTCAGTTCGTTAAAAAATTATACTAACAAGTCTTGGCGAAAAGTAATGAATGCTGGAGTCAGTATAAATACTGGCATTCGTTAAGCGGTTAAAGCTTCAGATTAACGCTTTGTCCCATAGTATTTTACCCAAAGGAGTAATTAAATAAAACTTTAAAAATATAAAAGGCAGTACTAAGTCTGGTGTACTCCGCCCCCCACCTGAATTGCAATTTGTATATAGATATATATATGTGATGGATTCGTAGAGTCTTTACCTGAAGATGACCTCAAACGTCAAAACCCGGGTCGTAAAAAATTAAGATATGTGGAATAACTAAGTTAAGTGTTATCATTACAATGCTAACAGATTCCACTAAGTTACGTCTGATACTACCAATTATATATATAATGCACTCATTACGGCAAATTTTATGTATCTCAAAAAACAGTAAATCCAAGCGCATGTAGTTTAAGCGTAATATTATTTTACCTAAAAATCACTGTATTTGGTCACATTTTCAAGAAAAATATCTCACCCTTCTAATGACACCAAAAATTTAACCCCTTACCACATTACTTTCGGAGATATTAGCCAAAAAATACCAGCCCTTTAACTTGGGAAATGGTACGTGTGTGCACTCCAGAGATACATTATTTGCAAAATGAGGAATTTCTAACACTTGGACGCCGTAAAAAAAATAACAGCGTGTAGTTTGTGTGTTTTATCGACTATTTTTGAAAATTAATCATATTGCCACCGCAATAGGTTCTTGGGTATCACAAAAAACCTTCCACTTTGAAGGAGTTTCAAACGCACCGCGCGAAAAAAATTAGTCAAGTCAAAGACTTAATTAGATATTTTCATTCGATTACTTACCATTTCTGTCATATAAAGCTATTTTATTGCTCCATTGATAATGCACTAATGAATTCATGTGTCCTACAGCTGGTTAAATTCAAACGTATGATTCAAATATGGTTTCTATTTTGACTCGGGAAGTATCTTACTCCGGACTACCTTAATACGGGCGACTTCACAAACTTGAAGTTGTATTCAATTTTATATGTTATGTGCGCTTTCTTCGAGACTGACACATCTTGATACACCTTGCTATTCTTAAACGAATTATTTTCTGTAAGAAATTGATGATTCTGTCATATTTTTTTTAGCAAATATATTTTTAAAGATGTAAATGACTTTTTTTTGAGATGAGAAAGACACTTTAAAGACGGGGAGTTAAAATATATTTTAGCAAATATATTTTAACTCCCCGTGATCTCACTCTATCTTGTTCCCTGAAACACAAATATTTTTTTATTAAAATGATTAAAATGCATTCTGGAAGTTATGGTCACTATGATAATCAAATACACTATGCATTTTACGCCTACTAGTAATGTTGCAAATGTTGATGTTGAACCCAAATCATCGCTGTAGATTCGTTAGTTAACCGAACTCGAGTATTGGCCATTTCTCTCTTCCCTTTCAATGCCCATCCCTTTCTACAGAGCCTCTAGTTTTCACACTCCGCGTCTCCAAGCAACCAAATCTCTTATCCCGTCCAGCAACGTTTCCAATATTTTTTGATCTGATGCTCCTTCCCCAATTGCAAACAAACTAGTTAAAAGAAAAATAATTATCCGAAAGTGTAGTTGAAATGTAAAGATTTGGCCTAGAAGGAAATGATGAGTAAACAATTTTTTTCGGGTGTATGCTTGAGAACAGCGTGATAGATGACGAGAGTATTAAGACATCAAACCTGTTCTTTTTCGCGTGGAGTATATAAGTAACGTATAAATAGCGTATTTAATGAAAGTTTAATTAGTTTTATATACATTGTAGTTTCACCAACGTTAGAGTTGTAGCGTTCATGGTTTATTCAATCCAACTACCGATAGTATATTTTTTCCTTTCAATGCCCATCCCTTTCTGAGAACCCTCCCATGTCACCCTCCGCGTCTCCAAGCAACCGAGTCTCATCCCCACCCCATCATCATTTCTTTTTGTGATCGCGTTCCTGCGCGTCACCCGAATTTCCCGATACTCTTTTGAAAGCATTCTCATCCTCGTCGAGTGAAGGGAAAACCCCGAGAAAACACTGCTCCTCGCATACGCCTACGAACACAGGCACCAAGCATCCATCCAGCATCTTATTCTCCCCCCCCGAGCGATGTCTCACCCTTTCCGTCCAACTCTCCAACCCTCACTTTAACATGCACGCCCCTCGCAATGCTGACGCACAACCGAACAAAATGAAGAAGATGACAGTAAAATTTCACACGCAAAAATAAAAAACTCGGGCCCCTGCACGCCACGCGATACGGAGTCATTGTGAAGAACGGAGAATCGAAGAAAATTTTGGGTTTTTTTTTAAGTATCGCATTTTTATATTCTTCCTTTTTTTATCCGATCCGATAAAAAAACCCTTTTTATGATGCTCAAGCGCGTTTTTGTCGAGTCTCCTCTCGTACAGTCGCATTTGCGCAGTGATGCGGAGAGGGATTGTTTTGGAGGTAATACGTAGTATATACATGAAGGCGTGAAAAAGATGTATTATTGTAACTTGCGGTCATCAGCACAAGCCATTATTAGTAATAACGATGAATATATATTATGGATTTCAATGTTTGGAATCGTTACCTAGGTAATGTGTTGCCTCAATTTCCACATTTAGTTCCCTCAGTCCTTGGCGCCACTTAGAAAAAAGTCTTCTCAGTCGAATCGTAAATAACCGTTGTTAATTGTTGTTAACGTGAGACTGTGGTGAATGTTCAATAACGGTTAAAGAGATATGAACTGCTTGATGCTGTGAATAGTAGCTGGCTATTTTGGAGACCTAACAGTTACTTTGGAAATGCTAGAGAGGAAATATCTACTACAGGAAGTATGTAAGAGGCATATAAAACTTCCATCGTGAGTCTTTTATCTGCTGTGTGGATCTTTTACTGTTAATTTACAGCTACATTTTTTTTGGTTTGTTGCCTTTTGAGAAACTTAGGAATCAGAAGGTGTGATCTAGATAGATTGATGTGGATGTTAATGTGTAACCTACTATTCATGTATGGCCTCGGAGTAGGTTCGATAATCTCTCCTTTATTTTTTATTAAAATTATAGTTATTGGCGCCATTTCTCATCCACTGATGATATTGTCAGATATTAGTTTTGAAATCCTTATAGTACTTGTATCCGTCTTCTAATTCATTACACTTTTTTCATCTCGTATTATTATTAAATTGCCGTAGAACGATATTCACGAAGTGCTAAGAAGTTAATTGTGCACTTTATGTAATTAAATTTGGAGATTAATGGAATTAAATATACCCGTAGACCAGACAATATTAAAAAAGAGTGTAATTATGTCCCGCGTGTAGCGCCATATTTTTGATCCACTGCATTATGATCACTGGTAAGTAAAACCGGTAATACGTGATTATTTACTGTATGTAGGCTGTATTTACATTTGAGCTGCCTTATTTCGTCACTAGACGGCGACTCAATCGAAAAAGTTGTCTGTTTCCGGAATTCTAGGCAACATTTTTTGGCGACGAGTCGAGAAACCATAATGTATATTCATGTTAATAACTATAATTTTTTATTAATCGATGTGCGTATGAAGTATGGATGCATATGAACCGTCATATCGAAGAGGATAAAGCAGGCGGGCGACAAAAGTGCGATATATCGCATAGAAAACCCTATCAATTGTGGCCGTGGTTTCCACCATGAGAAACAGAGGCGTTGCTGTGTGTGCGTGGGGATGGAGTCATTCGCCTATGTGGGAGATGATATTTCTGCATCTACATCCTACAATGTCCCGCGAAATACCTCAAGAGTATGGCATGAGCTCAGTTTACACCAACATGCACTTCATTGTGTCCTTATAAAGTTAATATAACTACTAGAGATGGGATAAGTCGAACATTTTAGTGATTCAATCATTTTGATTCGAGTCACTTAAAAGATTCAATCATTTGATTCATAATGACTCGTAGGTCAGATTTATTAGATGACTCACGTGAATCGAAAGACTCGAATGAATCAAGATTGAAGGGACTCAAACACTCGAATGATGCCATCAATCTATTTGAATAATTGAATTCGAATAATTACTATCGTGCTTAGAAATTTAGGAAGGCTGATTGATTTCTATATTCCACAAATTTTGGATCCGCATTAAATTGGAGATTTCCAAGTACTATAGTCACGAGAATATTTAGAGAAGCAAAACCGTCACAGACTCTGAATTCAAGACGAATAACGCCAAACTATGTACATGAAAATTAAATCACTAGCTCAGACTACACAAATAAATGTGCATGAATGTTTTCCGATCTGCTGTATTGAATTCCATTCAATTCGGAGTTTTCAACTGAGCAGGTAATTAAAATTATTATCAAGTTTACCAACTGTAATGATGCGCTGATATTGTAACAAGGGTTAAATTTCATCGTTTTTAAAATGAGCGCCTTGTCTCTAACTATGCTATACAAACATAAACTCACTGACTAAATATTAATAGATTTATGCCCTTGAAGATATCTCTCTGAAATTTCATGACTAGACATAACGGATAACGTACATGTGAAAATGTTTTTCCACTTAATATCAAATTCAATCACACGGCAGACGGAAACACAAAGTGATTGAACGATCGAATCATTTTCCCGAAATGAATCATGAGTCATTTGACTCACTTGGTGATTCAATCATTTTGAACGAATCGATCATGAACGACTACGACTGTTGATAAATTAGCAAATCTGCTAAAAACCTGCTGGGATGGGAAATTTATAAATATGCGCTGCACTATAAGCATACTACCAATGTAAGACATGCAATAATGTTTTTTTGCTAAGCAACGCTCAGGGGTACACAAATTACATCGCATGTATGCGCAGCGAGCTGTTTGTTTGTTTATCGTAACAAGGCACACCACGATAGAATTTTTGTTATGTAAGGCCATAATTCCTTTAATGACCAAAGTAATGTGTGCACCTTATCCTTATTAACAGATGAACTCCACCAGTTGTTCAAAAAATCCTCACGAATGTTACGTATCCTAATACTATACAGCCCTTTGTGTCCTAATACTATACAGCCCTTTGTGTAATTGATCTACTCACTCACTCACTCATTCATGTATACAAATTCCCGACCACTTCTGGATATGGTGGGAAGGTGAAATTTTTCAGGGACCTTCTTTGGGAGAATCGATCGGAGGAAAAATTGCGAAAACCGGGAATTTTTAACCGGAACCCGCCGAAAAAAAATCAAAATGGCGGTTTTTCCACGTTTTCAATTTTTAGACCTTTGGGGCTCGCTCGATATCTCGTGAACCATGTGTCGGATCTCGAATCTGACGACAGATTGATCTACCCCAATCGACCCATCTACAATATGCGACAGACATTGGGCGACTGCGCCTGGTAGTTTTCTCACCAGAGGTCTCCGAACACGAAAATTAGCCGAAAATTTCCCGGTTTTTTCGGTTTTTGCGCTCTAGCGTCTAAACCGTCGATCTGATCTCAAAATGGAGAGTCGGTTTTTTGCAGGCAATCGAACGGTCTAAACGATGATTGAGATCGTTTTCTTCTACGATTGTTACTCACGGAGTAAAATGGCGCCAAAGTCGGAATTTGTCGGATTTTTGAAATTTTCAAACATGTTTCCAGCCGTCACGTCTCGAATAGTGGAGATATTACCTTGAAACTTTGTAAAAGTATGGTGCGTCACGTGATCCTTGTGGATGTTCAGAGAAAACGCCGTCTTTCTATTTGCAAAATGGCCAAAAAAATTAAAAAATGGCGGATGTCTCGCTCGGTTTCGGCGTAGGTCTCTAGAATTCATTGTCTTGCCTCAGAATGGTAAGACATTTTACCAATGTTATGAATTATTGTTGTAGTCACTTAAATGACGTACAAAAGTATACCTTTTGTTATTTCCTATCTTCTAAGAATATCTCATAACAATCCCCCAAACTCGGACTTTTTGAAAATGATACCCTATTTAATCACGGTAAAATGCCTCTCACGTCTCTATTATTGCACCTATAGTCTTTTAAGTTGGCATGCATGAGCGGAATAACACGATCAACAAGGTCGTGTAGTGAAATAACCTACTTTGTATCCACAAATGGCGGGAAAAATTAAGAAATGGCGGATTTTTCCCTCAGTTGTGACGCTGGCTTCTGGATTACGGTGTGTTGGCTCTGAACGGTTAAACATTTTACCAATGTTATAAATGTTTCTTACAAACAATACATTGGCCTAAATGTAAGTACCATCAATTGTCTTTTATTATTTAAGATTATCTCACAACAATCCACCAAAGTCAGACTTTTTGAAAATGAAAACTCATTTTATCGCTGTGAAAGCCCGTTTTGTTGCTATTAGCGCATATTTGACCTTGATATTTGTTTATTATTTAAGATTATCTCACAACAATCATCCAAAGTCAGACTTTTTGAAAATGAAAACTCATTTTATCGCTGTGAAAGCCCGTTTTGTTGCCATTAGCGCATATTTGACCTTGATATTTGGAATGCATATGCTACTAAACATTGTAGTTATGGTTTATTAGGGAAAACTCCGTTTTTTCCCATAAACTTCCACAAAAATTTAAAATGGCGGATTTTTTTTTGTTTGGTTTGCGTGCAAGCTTCTGGTGTTTCGTGCGTTGCTTCTGAACGGTTAAATATTTTGCTGACGTTAGAAATTCTTCTCGTTGATACTAAACTGCTGAATATAAGGACAACACTACCTTTTCTCTATCATCCTTATTAATATCACGAACAATCCAAAAAATGGGACGTTATGAAAATGATACCATATAATATCCCTGCGAAATGCCCGTCATGTCTTTACTATTGGCTAATAAGCCTTCATAGTTCACAGTCTTACGCCCCTTTACGTGCACAACGCGGATAATTACCTAAAAGTTTAATTTTTTATATAAAAACCTTAGAAAAAAAGGAATCATGCGTATTCTACCACAATAACCGACGGTGCGCGCCTGTGTTTTTCCGTCAAGTTCCTTTGAACGGTAAAAATATGTTCTTATTAGACGATTTCACTTCATTACTATTAAAATTGCCTAAAGAACATTACCTTTCGCAAGTTCCTAACCCTAATAGTAAACCCACAGCCATCGCTTAAACTCAAAATTTCGAAAAAAAATCACATCAAATGCATTTAAAACCAGTTCACTGTCTCATGTTTTACAACACAGCGGTGGACGAGAGGTAAAGAGACGGGCAACTGATCCGAAAATTGTAGGTTCTATTCTTCGGCACGGATAATTTTTTTTCTTTTTTCCCTCAAGTTTTTTTTACGTGTACTTTTAATAATTTTTGGTTTCATCACTATAACACGCTTTAAAAGTTTTTTCCCCCAAAAAATAAAAATGGCGGTTTTCCCTATTTTCCGTGGTTTTTTCATTCTGACTCCTGGGTTTTACTTGAGGAACAACTTTATGTCATAAGTTAAGCTGGCGAATGAACGTCCTTTATTACGTCGATGATCAGTATCATTACCTTCATATTTTGCTTCGATACGAGCTCCAGAAATGGAAACTTTGGTGAAATTTCCTGACTTTTCCGCGGTTTGCCAGCTCTGGCTACTGAACGGTCGGTTGGATCGACATTCTAACGCTCAATTTTATATAAGCTACATATCGGTCTGAAAAATAGTAAATACATTGTTATCACAGGTAGATTTGTTACGAAAAAATTAACACAAATTACCCCTAGAGTCACCGATGATAGCAAGCTAGGAATCGCACCTGCCCTGGGATTGACAATGGTGGTTTCAACGCCCCGTAGTTTAAAAGTTACATGTGGTCCAATTCAAAAATTGCGTTTTCGCAGACCGCAGGCAAACTTTAATAACCATGATGCCTAGGTTTTTCAAAATGGCGGATTGTCAAACGTAACACCAAGGTAAAACTCTTCAAAATGGATTTCGACGACTGTAACCCTTGAAAATTAACCAATTTTCTTCAGGATTTTTTTAATACCCTTACTAAACGGCGAAGCCGTTCCGGGGGTGTAGGGGGCGGAGCCCCCTACCGAGCGAAGCGAGTCCTAATACTATACAGCCCTTTGTGTAATTGATCTACTCACTCACTCACTCATTCATGTATACAAATTCCCGACCACTTCTGGATATGGTGGGAAGGTGAAATTTTTCAGGGACCTTCTTTGGGAGAATCGATCGGAGGAAAAATTGCGAAAACCGGGAATTTTTAACCGGAACCCGCCGAAAAAAAATCAAAATGGCGGTTTTTCCACGTTTTCAATTTTTAGACCTTTGGGGCTCGCTCGATATCTCGTGAACCATGTGTCGGATCTCGAATCTGACGACAGATTGATCTACCCCAATCGACCCATCTACAATATGCGACAGACATTGGGCGACTGCGCCTGGTAGTTTTCTCACCAGAGGTCTCCGAACACGAAAATTAGCCGAAAATTTCCCGGTTTTTTCGGTTTTTGCGCTCTAGCGTCTAAACCGTCGATCTGATCTCAAAATGGAGAGTCGGTTTTTTGCAGGCAATCGAACGGTCTAAACGATGATTGAGATCGTTTTCTTCTACGATTGTTACTCACGGAGTAAAATGGCGCCAAAGTCGGAATTTGTCGGATTTTTGAAATTTTCAAACATGTTTCCAGCCGTCACGTCTCGAATAGTGGAGATATTACCTTGAAACTTTGTAAAAGTATGGTGCGTCACGTGATCCTTGTGGATGTTCAGAGAAAACGCCGTCTTTCTATTTGCAAAATGGCCAAAAAAATTAAAAAATGGCGGATGTCTCGCTCGGTTTCGGCGTAGGTCTCTAGAATTCATTGTCTTGCCTCAGAATGGTAAGACATTTTACCAATGTTATGAATTATTGTTGTAGTCACTTAAATGACGTACAAAAGTATACCTTTTGTTATTTCCTATCTTCTAAGAATATCTCATAACAATCCCCCAAACTCGGACTTTTTGAAAATGATACCCTATTTAATCACGGTAAAATGCCTCTCACGTCTCTATTATTGCACCTATAGTCTTTTAAGTTGGCATGCATGAGCGGAATAACACGATCAACAAGGTCGTGTAGTGAAATAACCTACTTTGTATCCACAAATGGCGGGAAAAATTAAGAAATGGCGGATTTTTCCCTCAGTTGTGACGCTGGCTTCTGGATTACGGTGTGTTGGCTCTGAACGGTTAAACATTTTACCAATGTTATAAATGTTTCTTACAAACAATACATTGGCCTAAATGTAAGTACCATCAATTGTCTTTTATTATTTAAGATTATCTCACAACAATCCACCAAAGTCAGACTTTTTGAAAATGAAAACTCATTTTATCGCTGTGAAAGCCCGTTTTGTTGCTATTAGCGCATATTTGACCTTGATATTTGTTTATTATTTAAGATTATCTCACAACAATCATCCAAAGTCAGACTTTTTGAAAATGAAAACTCATTTTATCGCTGTGAAAGCCCGTTTTGTTGCCATTAGCGCATATTTGACCTTGATATTTGGAATGCATATGCTACTAAACATTGTAGTTATGGTTTATTAGGGAAAACTCCGTTTTTTCCCATAAACTTCCACAAAAATTTAAAATGGCGGATTTTTTTTTGTTTGGTTTGCGTGCAAGCTTCTGGTGTTTCGTGCGTTGCTTCTGAACGGTTAAATATTTTGCTGACGTTAGAAATTCTTCTCGTTGATACTAAACTGCTGAATATAAGGACAACACTACCTTTTCTCTATCATCCTTATTAATATCACGAACAATCCAAAAAATGGGACGTTATGAAAATGATACCATATAATATCCCTGCGAAATGCCCGTCATGTCTTTACTATTGGCTAATAAGCCTTCATAGTTCACAGTCTTACGCCCCTTTACGTGCACAACGCGGATAATTACCTAAAAGTTTAATTTTTTATATAAAAACCTTAGAAAAAAAGGAATCATGCGTATTCTACCACAATAACCGACGGTGCGCGCCTGTGTTTTTCCGTCAAGTTCCTTTGAACGGTAAAAATATGTTCTTATTAGACGATTTCACTTCATTACTATTAAAATTGCCTAAAGAACATTACCTTTCGCAAGTTCCTAACCCTAATAGTAAACCCACAGCCATCGCTTAAACTCAAAATTTCGAAAAAAAATCACATCAAATGCATTTAAAACCAGTTCACTGTCTCATGTTTTACAACACAGCGGTGGACGAGAGGTAAAGAGACGGGCAACTGATCCGAAAATTGTAGGTTCTATTCTTCGGCACGGATAATTTTTTTTCTTTTTTCCCTCAAGTTTTTTTTACGTGTACTTTTAATAATTTTTGGTTTCATCACTATAACACGCTTTAAAAGTTTTTTCCCCCAAAAAATAAAAATGGCGGTTTTCCCTATTTTCCGTGGTTTTTTCATTCTGACTCCTGGGTTTTACTTGAGGAACAACTTTATGTCATAAGTTAAGCTGGCGAATGAACGTCCTTTATTACGTCGATGATCAGTATCATTACCTTCATATTTTGCTTCGATACGAGCTCCAGAAATGGAAACTTTGGTGAAATTTCCTGACTTTTCCGCGGTTTGCCAGCTCTGGCTACTGAACGGTCGGTTGGATCGACATTCTAACGCTCAATTTTATATAAGCTACATATCGGTCTGAAAAATAGTAAATACATTGTTATCACAGGTAGATTTGTTACGAAAAAATTAACACAAATTACCCCTAGAGTCACCGATGATAGCAAGCTAGGAATCGCACCTGCCCTGGGATTGACAATGGTGGTTTCAACGCCCCGTAGTTTAAAAGTTACATGTGGTCCAATTCAAAAATTGCGTTTTCGCAGACCGCAGGCAAACTTTAATAACCATGATGCCTAGGTTTTTCAAAATGGCGGATTGTCAAACGTAACACCAAGGTAAAACTCTTCAAAATGGATTTCGACGACTGTAACCCTTGAAAATTAACCAATTTTCTTCAGGATTTTTTTAATACCCTTACTAAACGGCGAAGCCGTTCCGGGGGTGTAGGGGGCGGAGCCCCCTACCGAGCGAAGCGAGTCTTACCTATATACAGCCGCTTGTGTAATTCACTGACTCACTCATTCATGTATACAAATTCCCGACCACTTCTGGATGTGGTGGGAAGGTGAAATTTTTCGGGGACCTTCTTTGGGAGAATCGATCGGAGGAAAAATTGCGAAAACCGGGAATTTCCAACCGGAACCCGCCGAAAAAAAATCAAAATGGCGGTTTTTCGACGTTTTCGATTTTTAGACCTTTGGGGCTCGCTCGATATCTCGTGAACCATGGGTCGTATCTCGAATCTGACGACACATTGATCTACCCCAATCGACCCATCTACAATATGCGACAGACGTTGGTCGTCTACGTTTCGTAGTTTTCTCACCAGAGGTCTCCGAACACGAAAATTAGCCGAAAATTTCCCGGTTTTTTTGGTTTTTGCGCTCTAGCGTCTAAACCGTCGATCTGATCTCAAAATGGAGAGTCGGTTTTTTGCAGGCAATCGAACGGTCTAAACGACGATCGAGATCGTTTACTTCTACGATTGTTACTCACGGAGTAAAATGGCGCCAAAGTCGGAATTTGTCGGATTTTCGAAATTTTCAAACATGTTTCCAGCCGTCACGTCTCGAATAGTGGCGATATTGCCTTGAAACTTGGTAAAAGTATGGTGCGTCACGTGGTCCTTGTGGATATTCAGAGAAAACGCCGTCTTTCTATTTGCAAAATGGCCAAAAAAATTAAAAAATGGCGGATGTCTCGCTCGGTTTCGGCGTAGGTCTCTAGAATTCATTGTCTTGCCTCAGAATGGTAAGACATTTTACCAATGTTATGAATTATTGTTGTAGTCACTTAAATGACGTACAAAAGTATACCTTTTGTTATTTCCTATCTTCTGAGAATATCTCATAACAATCCCCCAAACTCGGACTTTTTGAAAATGATACCCTATTTAATCACGGTAAAATGCCTCTCACGTCTCTATTATTGCACCTATAGTCTTTTAAGTTGGCATGCATGAGCGGAATAACACGATCAACAAGGTCGTGTAGTGAAATAACCTACTTTGTATCCACAAATGGCGGGAAAAATTAAGAAATGGCGGATTTTTCCCTCAGTTGTGACGCTGGCTTCTGGATTACGGTGTGTTGGCTCCGAACGGTTAAACATTTTACCAATGTTATAAATGTTTCTTACAAACAATACATTGGCCTAAATGTAAGTACCATCAATTGTCTTTTATTATTCAAGATTATCTCACAACAATCCACCAAAGTCAGACTTTTTGAAAATGAAAACTCATTTTATCGCTGTGAAAGCCCGTTTTGTTGCTATTAGCGCATATTTGACCTTGATATATGTTAAGCATATGCTACTAAACATTGTAGTTAGTATGGTTTATTAGGGAAAACCCCGTTTTTTCCCATAAACTTCCACAAAAATTTAAAATGGCGGATTTTTTTTGTTTGGTTTGCGTGCAAGCTTCTGGTGTTTCGTGCGTTGCTTCTGAACGGTTAAATATTTTGCTGACGTTAGAAATTTTTCTCGTTGATACTAAACTGCTGAATATAAGGACAACACTACCTTTTCTCTATCATCCTTATTAATATCACGAACAATCCAAAAAATGGGACGTTATGAAAATGATACCATATATTATCCCTGCGAAATGCCCGTCATGTCTTTACAATTGGCTAATAAGCCTTCATAGTTCACAGTCTTACGCCCCTTTACGTGCACAACGCGGATAATTACCTAAAAGTTTCATTTTTTGTATAAAAACCTTAGAAAAAAAGGAATCATGCGTATTCTACCACAATAACCGACGGTGCGCGCCTGTGTTTTTCCGTCAAGTTCCTTTGAACGGTAAAAATATGTTCTTATTTGACGATTTCACTTCATTACTATTAAAATTGCCTAAAGAACATTACCTTTCGCAAGTTCCTAACCCTAATAGTAAACCCACAGCCATCGCTTAAACTCAAAATTTCGAAAAAAAATCACATCAAATCCATTTAAAAGCTGTTCACTGTCTCATCTTCTTCAATACAGCGGTGGACGAGAGGTAAAGAGTCGGGCTAATGATCCGAAGGTTGTAGGTTCTATTCTTCCGCACGGATAATTTTTTTCCGTTTTTCCCTCAAGTTTTTTTTACATGTACTTTTAATAATTTTTGGTTTCATCACTATAACACGCTTTAAAAGTTTTTTTCCCCCAAAAAATAAAAATGGCGGTTTTCTCTATTTTCCGTGGTTTTTTCATTCTGACTCCTGGGTTTTACTTGTGGAACAACTTTATGTCATAAGTTAAGCTGGCGAATGAATGTCCTTTATTACGTCGATGATCAGTATCATCGGTCTGAAAAATAGTAAATACATTGCTATCACGGGTAGATTTGTTACGAAAAAATTAACGCAAATTACCCCTAGAGTCACCGATGACATCAAGCTAGGAATCACACTTGCCCTGGGATTAACAATGGTGCATTCTACGCCCCGTTGTTTCTAAGTTTCATGTGGTAGAATTCGAAAATTGCGTTTTCGCACTCCGTATGCAAACTTTAATAACCATGACGCCTAGGTTTTTCAAAATGGCGGATTCTCAAACGTAACACCAACTTAAAACTCAACTTAAAAATGGATTTCGACGACTGTAACCCTTGAAAGTCAACCATTTTTTCCCGGATTTTTTCAATACCCCCATATAACGGCGAAGCCGTTCCGGGGGTGTAGGGGGCGGAGCCCCCTACCGAGCGGTAGCGAGCGGTAAAGACATTTTTCCATTGTAATGAATTTCTGTCGTAGCTTACTATATTACGTTTAAGAGAATACCTTTAGTTTTTTCCGAACACTCATGGGTATTTCACAACAATCCCAAAAATCTGACTTTATGAAATTGATATCCCATTTAATCACGGTAAAAATACCCGTCACGTCTCTATTATTGCACATATGGCCTTGAAAGTTGGCATGCATAAGCAACAATACATGGTTTTGAAGGCTAAATAGTTTTAACACCGACCTTTTATCTACAAATGGCCACGTTTTCGATTTTTAGACCTTTGGGGCTCGCTCGATATCTCGTGAACTATGGGTCGTATCTCGAATCTGACGACAGATTGATGTACCCCAATCGACCCATCTACAATATGCGACAGACATTGGGCGTCTGCGCCTCGTAGTTTTCTCACCAGAGGTCTCCGAACACGAAAATTAGCCGAAAATTTCCCGGTTTTTTCGGTTTTGGCGCTCTAGCGTCTAAACCGTCGATCTGATCTCAAAATGGAGAGTCGGTTTTTTGCAGGCAATCGAACGGTCTAAACGACGATCGAGATCGTTAACTTCTACGATTGTTACTTACGGAGTAAAATGGCGCCAAAGTCGGAATTTGTCGGATTTTTGAAATTTTCAAACATGTTTCCAGCCGTCACGTCTCGAATAGGGGAGATATTACCTTGAAACTTGGTAAAAGTATGGTGCGTCACGTGGTCCTTGTGGATGTTTAGAGAAAACGCCGTCTTTCTATTTGCAAAATGGCCAAAAAAATTAAAAAATGGCGGATGTCTCGCTCAGTTTCGGCGTAGGTCTCTAGAATTCATTGTCTTGCCTCAGAATGGTAAGACATTTTACCAATGTTATGAATTATTGTTTTAGTCACTTAAATGACGTACAAAAGTATACCTTTTGTTATTTCCTATCTTCTAAGAATATCTCATAACAATCCCCCAAAATCGGACTTTTTGAAAATGATACCCTATTTAATCACGGTAAAATGCCCCTCACGTCTCTACTATTGCACCTATAGTCTTGTAAGTTGGCATGCATGAGCGGAATAACACGATCAACAAGGCCGTGTAGTGAAATAACCTACTTTATATCCACAAATGGCGGAAAAAATTAAGAAATGGCGGATTTTTCCCTCAGTTGTGACGCTGGCTTCTGGATTACGGTGTGTTGGCTCTGAACGGTTAAACATTTTACCAATGTTATAAATGTTTCTTACAAACAATACATTGGCCTAAATGTAAGTACCATCAATTGTCTTTTATTATTTCAGATTATCTCACAACAATCCAAAAAAGTCAGACTTTTTGAAAATGAAAACTAATTTTATCGCTGTGAAAGCCCGTTTTGTTGCTATTAGCGCATATTTGACCTTGATATTTGGAATGCATATGCTACTAAACATTGTAGTTATGGTTTATTAGGGAAAACCCCGTTTTTTTCCATAAACTTCCACAAAAATTTAAAATGGCGGATTTTTTTTGTTTGGTTTGCGTGCAAGCTTCTGGTGTTTCGTGCGTTGCTTCTGAACGGTTAAATATTTTGCTGACGTTAGAAATTCTTCTTGTTGATACTAAACTGCTGAATATAAGGACAACACTACCTTTTCTCTATCATCCTTATTAATATCACGAACAATCCAAAAAATGGGACGTTATGAAAATGATACCATATATTATCCCTGCGAAATGCCCGTCATGTCTTTACTATTGGCTAATAAGCCTTCATAGTTCACAGTCTTACGCCCCTTTACATGCACAACGCGGATAATTACCTAAAAGTTTCATTTTTTATATAAAAACCTTAGAAAAAAAGGAATCATGCGTATTGTACCACAATAACCGACGGTGCGCGCCTGTGTTTTTCCGTCAAGTTCCTTTGAACGGTTAAAGTATGTTCTTATTTGACGATTTCACTTCATTACTATTAAAATTGCCTAAAGAAAAATACCTTTTGCAAGTTCCTAACCCTAATAGTAAACCCACAGCCATCGCTTAAACTCAAAATTTCGAAAAAAAATCACATCAAATCCATTTAAAACCTGTTCACTGTCTTGTGTTTTACAACACAGCGGTGGACGAGAGGTAAAGAGTCGGGCTACTGTTCCGAAGGTTGTAGGTTCTGTTCTTCGGCACGGAAAATTTTTTTTCGTTTTTCCCTCATGTTTTTTTTACATGTACTTTTAATAATTTTTGGTTTCATCACTATAACACGCTTTAAAAGTTTTTTTCTCCCAAAAAATAAAAATGGCGGTTTTCCCTATTTTCCGTGGTTTTTTCATTCTGACTCCTGGGTTTTACTTGTGGAACAACTTTATGTCATAAGTTAAGCTGGCGAATGAATGTCCTTTATTACGTCGATGATCAGTATCATTACCTTCATATTTTGCTTCGATACGAGCTCCAGAAATGGAAACTTTGGTGAAATTTCCTGACTTTTCCGCGGTTTGCCAGCTCTGGCTACTGAACGGTCGGTTGGATCGACATTCTAACGCTCAATTTTATATAAGCTACATATCGGTCTGAAAAATAGTAAATACATTGTTATCACGGGTAGATTTGTTACGAAAAAATTAACGCAAATTACCCCTAGAGTCACCGATGATATCAAGCTAGGAATCACACTTGCCCTGGGATTAACAATGGTGCATTCTACGCCCCGTAGTTTCAAAGTTTCATAATTTCCCGGTTTTTTCGGGTTTGGCGCTCTAGCGTCTAAACGGTTGATCTGATCTCAAAATGGAGAGTCGGTTTTTTGCAGGCAATTAAACGGTCTTAACAATGACGCAAATTGTTTGCTTCTACGTTTGTTACTTACGGGGTAAGATGGCGCCAAAGTCGGAACTTGTCGGATTTTTGAAATTTTCAAACATGTTTCGAGCCGTCACGTCTCTAATAGCGAAGATATGATCTTGAAATTTGGTATACGTATGGTACGTTACGTGGTCCTTATGGATATTTAGCGAAAACGCCGTATTTCTATTAACAAAATGGCGAAAAAAATTAAAAAAATGGCGGATTTTTCGCTCAATTGCGTTGTAGGTCTCTGAAATTCCTTATGTTGCCACTAAACAGTAAAACTTTTTACTAATATTGTGAATTATAATTGTAGTAAATAAAATGAAGTACAAATGTATTTCTTTACTTTTTTCCGATCCCTCATGAATATCTCACAACAATCCCCCAAAATCTGACTTTCTGAAAATGGTTCGCCATTTAATCACGGTGAAAAGCCCGTCACGTCTCCACTATTGCACATATAGCGTTGAAAGTTGGCATACATACGTGGCATTACATGAATATGAACTTGGAATTTTTACAAGCTTGCGATACTTAACATGTTTGTTATGGACTAATAGTGAAATCAACCACTTTCATAATACAAAATGCAGGACAAAATTAAATATGGCGATTTCTTTGATCGATTGAGCTTCTGGTATTTACTGTGTTGCTTCTGATCGGTACAATATTCAGCTGAGGTTAGACATTTCTCTTGTTGCTATTAAAATGCTTAATATGATGACTTCATTACCTTTTTCCTGTCTCTCATGTTTATTTCACAACAATCTACCCAAAGTGGGACTTAATGAAAATATTACTATATTTAATCCCTGCGAATGCCCGTCATGGCTTTACTAGTGCTTATATGAACTTCAACGTTTACATGTGTATGCGTCTTTAACAAGCAAATTGCGGATAAGTAGCAAAAATTTGGGTAGTTGCAGGAAGACGAGTAGTTTTTTTTCGCAAAACATAACGAAAATAACCCATTAACCCCCCCCCCCCTTATGATATAATGCTAGAAATCACACTTGCCCATCGATTGATGATGGTGCTTTCTACGCCCCGTAGTTTCGCAGTCACATGTGGTCCAATTTGGAAAGTGTATTTTCATAGTCCGTACACTAAATTCAATAACCATTACGCCTGCGTTTTTCAAAATGGCGGATGCTCACTCGTGGAACTTTCGTGCAACTCTTCAAAATGGATTTCGACGACTAACACCCTTAGAAGTAAACTGTTTTTTTCAGGACATTTTATCAACACAAATACAAACGGCGAAGCCGTTCCGGAAATTTGGTAGACGTATGGTACGTTACGTGGTCCTTATGGATATTTAGCGAACACGCCGTCTTTCTATCAACAAAATGGCTTAAAAAATTAAAAAATGGCGGATTTTTCGCTCAATTGCGTTGTAGGTCTCTGGAATTCATTCTGTTGCCTCTAAACAATAAGACTTTTCACTAATATTATGAATTATTGTTGTAGCTAATAAAATGAAGTACGCATGCCTTTAGTTTTTTCCGTCCGCTCATGGATATCTCACAACATTCCCCCAAAATCTGACTTTTTAAAAATGAAAATTCATTTTATCGCTGTGAAATGCCCATTTTGTCGGTATTTGTGCATATATTACCTTTATATTTGCCATGCACATGCTACTGAACCTGACAATTATGGACTGTTAGTGAAAAAACTGCCTTTTTTCCTAAAAACCGACAATAAAATTAAAAATGACAATTTATTTCCTCCGGGTCCGCTATTACTTTGTTCGGTTGGCGCACAAGCTTCTGGTATTTCGTGTGTTGCTTCTGAACGGCTATATTTTCTACTGTGGTTAGAAATTCCACTTGTCGCTACTAAAATGGTGAATATGATTACATCATTACATTTACTCTTATTCCCATATAAATTTCACAACAATCCCCAAAATGGGACTTGGGACAAAATGGGAAAATGTTACCATATTCAATCCATACGAAATGCCCGTAATGTCCTTACATATGACATTCAACGTTTAGATTTTAATGCGCCTTTACATGTACGTTGCTGGTATGTAGCGAAAATTTGATTTTTTTATATAAACTTCTCAGAAAAAAATTAATAATGCGTATTTTTCGACAATAACCGACGGTGCAGGCCTGTGATTATCCGTCTCTTTCTATTGAACGGTAAATAACTGTTCTTATTGTCGATTACACTTTATTATTATTGAAATGTCTTAGAGAACAATACCTTTGTCATCTTCCTTACCCTAACAGTATACTCACAGGTATCGCTTAAACTCATAATTATGAAAAAATTGGGTGAATGTCGTTTAAATCCAATTGACTGGCTTAACCTAAGCCTAAGCGGTAGGCGAGGGGTGCTGGACTGAGGATGGGAATGTTGGAAGTTCGATGCTGACACATGTAATATCCTCCCTGGAGCCAAAAAACACATTAATTTGCGGGTTTCCCTGTTTTTCGTGGTTTTCTCATTCGGGCTATTGGTTTTACTGCCTGAAACGACTGCTTTTCAAAAGTTTAGCTAAGGAATGAATGTTGTTAATAAAATCGTTGACTTTATGTCGTTTTCGTTATTGCTTGCTTCAATAAAAGCCCTAGAAATCAAAATGTAGACGAATTTTGGTACTTTTCGGCGGTTTTCCCACGCTCAATTTTTCTCTTTACTTCTCTTTAAGTAGTTTCCCTGGCCTACTGCGTAGTCAACAGAATACGGGTAGTTCATCTTCGCAAAACATAACGAAAATAACCCATAGAACCCCCCCTTCCCCGTGATATAAAGCTAGAAATCACACTTGCCCTGGGATTGACAATGGTGCTTTCTACGCCCCGTAGTTTCTAAGTTTCATGTGACACAATTCAAAAATTGCATTTTCGCAGTCCGTATGCAAACTTAAATAACCATGACGCCTAGGTTTTTCAAACTGGCGGATGCTCAAACGTTACTGCAAAATAAAAGTCTTCAAAATTGATTTCGACGACTATAACCCTTGAAAGTAAACCATTTTTTCCCGGATTTTTTTTAATACCCCAAATCTACGGCGAAGCCGTACCGGGGGTGTAGGGGGCGGAGCCCCCTACCGAGCGAAGCGAGTCCTAATACTATACAGCCCTTTGTGTAATTGATCTACTCACTCACTCACTCATTCATGTATACAAATTCCCGACCACTTCTGGATATGGTGGGAAGGTGAAATTTTTCAGGGACCTTCTTTGGGAGAATCGATCGGAGGAAAAATTGCGAAAACCGGGAATTTTTAACCGGAACCCGCCGAAAAAAAATCAAAATGGCGGTTTTTCCACGTTTTCAATTTTTAGACCTTTGGGGCTCGCTCGATATCTCGTGAACCATGTGTCGGATCTCGAATCTGACGACAGATTGATCTACCCCAATCGACCCATCTACAATATGCGACAGACATTGGGCGACTGCGCCTGGTAGTTTTCTCACCAGAGGTCTCCGAACACGAAAATTAGCCGAAAATTTCCCGGTTTTTTCGGTTTTTGCGCTCTAGCGTCTAAACCGTCGATCTGATCTCAAAATGGAGAGTCGGTTTTTTGCAGGCAATCGAACGGTCTAAACGATGATTGAGATCGTTTTCTTCTACGATTGTTACTCACGGAGTAAAATGGCGCCAAAGTCGGAATTTGTCGGATTTTTGAAATTTTCAAACATGTTTCCAGCCGTCACGTCTCGAATAGTGGAGATATTACCTTGAAACTTTGTAAAAGTATGGTGCGTCACGTGATCCTTGTGGATGTTCAGAGAAAACGCCGTCTTTCTATTTGCAAAATGGCCAAAAAAATTAAAAAATGGCGGATGTCTCGCTCGGTTTCGGCGTAGGTCTCTAGAATTCATTGTCTTGCCTCAGAATGGTAAGACATTTTACCAATGTTATGAATTATTGTTGTAGTCACTTAAATGACGTACAAAAGTATACCTTTTGTTATTTCCTATCTTCTAAGAATATCTCATAACAATCCCCCAAACTCGGACTTTTTGAAAATGATACCCTATTTAATCACGGTAAAATGCCTCTCACGTCTCTATTATTGCACCTATAGTCTTTTAAGTTGGCATGCATGAGCGGAATAACACGATCAACAAGGTCGTGTAGTGAAATAACCTACTTTGTATCCACAAATGGCGGGAAAAATTAAGAAATGGCGGATTTTTCCCTCAGTTGTGACGCTGGCTTCTGGATTACGGTGTGTTGGCTCTGAACGGTTAAACATTTTACCAATGTTATAAATGTTTCTTACAAACAATACATTGGCCTAAATGTAAGTACCATCAATTGTCTTTTATTATTTAAGATTATCTCACAACAATCCACCAAAGTCAGACTTTTTGAAAATGAAAACTCATTTTATCGCTGTGAAAGCCCGTTTTGTTGCTATTAGCGCATATTTGACCTTGATATTTGTTTATTATTTAAGATTATCTCACAACAATCATCCAAAGTCAGACTTTTTGAAAATGAAAACTCATTTTATCGCTGTGAAAGCCCGTTTTGTTGCCATTAGCGCATATTTGACCTTGATATTTGGAATGCATATGCTACTAAACATTGTAGTTATGGTTTATTAGGGAAAACTCCGTTTTTTCCCATAAACTTCCACAAAAATTTAAAATGGCGGATTTTTTTTTGTTTGGTTTGCGTGCAAGCTTCTGGTGTTTCGTGCGTTGCTTCTGAACGGTTAAATATTTTGCTGACGTTAGAAATTCTTCTCGTTGATACTAAACTGCTGAATATAAGGACAACACTACCTTTTCTCTATCATCCTTATTAATATCACGAACAATCCAAAAAATGGGACGTTATGAAAATGATACCATATAATATCCCTGCGAAATGCCCGTCATGTCTTTACTATTGGCTAATAAGCCTTCATAGTTCACAGTCTTACGCCCCTTTACGTGCACAACGCGGATAATTACCTAAAAGTTTAATTTTTTATATAAAAACCTTAGAAAAAAAGGAATCATGCGTATTCTACCACAATAACCGACGGTGCGCGCCTGTGTTTTTCCGTCAAGTTCCTTTGAACGGTAAAAATATGTTCTTATTAGACGATTTCACTTCATTACTATTAAAATTGCCTAAAGAACATTACCTTTCGCAAGTTCCTAACCCTAATAGTAAACCCACAGCCATCGCTTAAACTCAAAATTTCGAAAAAAAATCACATCAAATGCATTTAAAACCAGTTCACTGTCTCATGTTTTACAACACAGCGGTGGACGAGAGGTAAAGAGACGGGCAACTGATCCGAAAATTGTAGGTTCTATTCTTCGGCACGGATAATTTTTTTTCTTTTTTCCCTCAAGTTTTTTTTACGTGTACTTTTAATAATTTTTGGTTTCATCACTATAACACGCTTTAAAAGTTTTTTCCCCCAAAAAATAAAAATGGCGGTTTTCCCTATTTTCCGTGGTTTTTTCATTCTGACTCCTGGGTTTTACTTGAGGAACAACTTTATGTCATAAGTTAAGCTGGCGAATGAACGTCCTTTATTACGTCGATGATCAGTATCATTACCTTCATATTTTGCTTCGATACGAGCTCCAGAAATGGAAACTTTGGTGAAATTTCCTGACTTTTCCGCGGTTTGCCAGCTCTGGCTACTGAACGGTCGGTTGGATCGACATTCTAACGCTCAATTTTATATAAGCTACATATCGGTCTGAAAAATAGTAAATACATTGTTATCACAGGTAGATTTGTTACGAAAAAATTAACACAAATTACCCCTAGAGTCACCGATGATAGCAAGCTAGGAATCGCACCTGCCCTGGGATTGACAATGGTGGTTTCAACGCCCCGTAGTTTAAAAGTTACATGTGGTCCAATTCAAAAATTGCGTTTTCGCAGACCGCAGGCAAACTTTAATAACCATGATGCCTAGGTTTTTCAAAATGGCGGATTGTCAAACGTAACACCAAGGTAAAACTCTTCAAAATGGATTTCGACGACTGTAACCCTTGAAAATTAACCAATTTTCTTCAGGATTTTTTTAATACCCTTACTAAACGGCGAAGCCGTTCCGGGGGTGTAGGGGGCGGAGCCCCCTACCGAGCGAAGCGAGTCCTAATACTATACAGCCCTTTGTGTAATTGATCTACTCACTCACTCACTCATTCATGTATACAAATTCCCGACCACTTCTGGATATGGTGGGAAGGTGAAATTTTTCAGGGACCTTCTTTGGGAGAATCGATCGGAGGAAAAATTGCGAAAACCGGGAATTTTTAACCGGAACCCGCCGAAAAAAAATCAAAATGGCGGTTTTTCCACGTTTTCAATTTTTAGACCTTTGGGGCTCGCTCGATATCTCGTGAACCATGTGTCGGATCTCGAATCTGACGACAGATTGATCTACCCCAATCGACCCATCTACAATATGCGACAGACATTGGGCGACTGCGCCTGGTAGTTTTCTCACCAGAGGTCTCCGAACACGAAAATTAGCCGAAAATTTCCCGGTTTTTTCGGTTTTTGCGCTCTAGCGTCTAAACCGTCGATCTGATCTCAAAATGGAGAGTCGGTTTTTTGCAGGCAATCGAACGGTCTAAACGATGATTGAGATCGTTTTCTTCTACGATTGTTACTCACGGAGTAAAATGGCGCCAAAGTCGGAATTTGTCGGATTTTTGAAATTTTCAAACATGTTTCCAGCCGTCACGTCTCGAATAGTGGAGATATTACCTTGAAACTTTGTAAAAGTATGGTGCGTCACGTGATCCTTGTGGATGTTCAGAGAAAACGCCGTCTTTCTATTTGCAAAATGGCCAAAAAAATTAAAAAATGGCGGATGTCTCGCTCGGTTTCGGCGTAGGTCTCTAGAATTCATTGTCTTGCCTCAGAATGGTAAGACATTTTACCAATGTTATGAATTATTGTTGTAGTCACTTAAATGACGTACAAAAGTATACCTTTTGTTATTTCCTATCTTCTAAGAATATCTCATAACAATCCCCCAAACTCGGACTTTTTGAAAATGATACCCTATTTAATCACGGTAAAATGCCTCTCACGTCTCTATTATTGCACCTATAGTCTTTTAAGTTGGCATGCATGAGCGGAATAACACGATCAACAAGGTCGTGTAGTGAAATAACCTACTTTGTATCCACAAATGGCGGGAAAAATTAAGAAATGGCGGATTTTTCCCTCAGTTGTGACGCTGGCTTCTGGATTACGGTGTGTTGGCTCTGAACGGTTAAACATTTTACCAATGTTATAAATGTTTCTTACAAACAATACATTGGCCTAAATGTAAGTACCATCAATTGTCTTTTATTATTTAAGATTATCTCACAACAATCCACCAAAGTCAGACTTTTTGAAAATGAAAACTCATTTTATCGCTGTGAAAGCCCGTTTTGTTGCTATTAGCGCATATTTGACCTTGATATTTGTTTATTATTTAAGATTATCTCACAACAATCATCCAAAGTCAGACTTTTTGAAAATGAAAACTCATTTTATCGCTGTGAAAGCCCGTTTTGTTGCCATTAGCGCATATTTGACCTTGATATTTGGAATGCATATGCTACTAAACATTGTAGTTATGGTTTATTAGGGAAAACTCCGTTTTTTCCCATAAACTTCCACAAAAATTTAAAATGGCGGATTTTTTTTTGTTTGGTTTGCGTGCAAGCTTCTGGTGTTTCGTGCGTTGCTTCTGAACGGTTAAATATTTTGCTGACGTTAGAAATTCTTCTCGTTGATACTAAACTGCTGAATATAAGGACAACACTACCTTTTCTCTATCATCCTTATTAATATCACGAACAATCCAAAAAATGGGACGTTATGAAAATGATACCATATAATATCCCTGCGAAATGCCCGTCATGTCTTTACTATTGGCTAATAAGCCTTCATAGTTCACAGTCTTACGCCCCTTTACGTGCACAACGCGGATAATTACCTAAAAGTTTAATTTTTTATATAAAAACCTTAGAAAAAAAGGAATCATGCGTATTCTACCACAATAACCGACGGTGCGCGCCTGTGTTTTTCCGTCAAGTTCCTTTGAACGGTAAAAATATGTTCTTATTAGACGATTTCACTTCATTACTATTAAAATTGCCTAAAGAACATTACCTTTCGCAAGTTCCTAACCCTAATAGTAAACCCACAGCCATCGCTTAAACTCAAAATTTCGAAAAAAAATCACATCAAATGCATTTAAAACCAGTTCACTGTCTCATGTTTTACAACACAGCGGTGGACGAGAGGTAAAGAGACGGGCAACTGATCCGAAAATTGTAGGTTCTATTCTTCGGCACGGATAATTTTTTTTCTTTTTTCCCTCAAGTTTTTTTTACGTGTACTTTTAATAATTTTTGGTTTCATCACTATAACACGCTTTAAAAGTTTTTTCCCCCAAAAAATAAAAATGGCGGTTTTCCCTATTTTCCGTGGTTTTTTCATTCTGACTCCTGGGTTTTACTTGAGGAACAACTTTATGTCATAAGTTAAGCTGGCGAATGAACGTCCTTTATTACGTCGATGATCAGTATCATTACCTTCATATTTTGCTTCGATACGAGCTCCAGAAATGGAAACTTTGGTGAAATTTCCTGACTTTTCCGCGGTTTGCCAGCTCTGGCTACTGAACGGTCGGTTGGATCGACATTCTAACGCTCAATTTTATATAAGCTACATATCGGTCTGAAAAATAGTAAATACATTGTTATCACAGGTAGATTTGTTACGAAAAAATTAACACAAATTACCCCTAGAGTCACCGATGATAGCAAGCTAGGAATCGCACCTGCCCTGGGATTGACAATGGTGGTTTCAACGCCCCGTAGTTTAAAAGTTACATGTGGTCCAATTCAAAAATTGCGTTTTCGCAGACCGCAGGCAAACTTTAATAACCATGATGCCTAGGTTTTTCAAAATGGCGGATTGTCAAACGTAACACCAAGGTAAAACTCTTCAAAATGGATTTCGACGACTGTAACCCTTGAAAATTAACCAATTTTCTTCAGGATTTTTTTAATACCCTTACTAAACGGCGAAGCCGTTCCGGGGGTGTAGGGGGCGGAGCCCCCTACCGAGCGAAGCGAGTCCTAATACTATACAGCCCTTTGTGTAATTGATCTACTCACTCACTCACTCATTCATGTATACAAATTCCCGACCACTTCTGGATATGGTGGGAAGGTGAAATTTTTCAGGGACCTTCTTTGGGAGAATCGATCGGAGGAAAAATTGCGAAAACCGGGAATTTTTAACCGGAACCCGCCGAAAAAAAATCAAAATGGCGGTTTTTCCACGTTTTCAATTTTTAGACCTTTGGGGCTCGCTCGATATCTCGTGAACCATGTGTCGGATCTCGAATCTGACGACAGATTGATCTACCCCAATCGACCCATCTACAATATGCGACAGACATTGGGCGACTGCGCCTGGTAGTTTTCTCACCAGAGGTCTCCGAACACGAAAATTAGCCGAAAATTTCCCGGTTTTTTCGGTTTTTGCGCTCTAGCGTCTAAACCGTCGATCTGATCTCAAAATGGAGAGTCGGTTTTTTGCAGGCAATCGAACGGTCTAAACGATGATTGAGATCGTTTTCTTCTACGATTGTTACTCACGGAGTAAAATGGCGCCAAAGTCGGAATTTGTCGGATTTTTGAAATTTTCAAACATGTTTCCAGCCGTCACGTCTCGAATAGTGGAGATATTACCTTGAAACTTTGTAAAAGTATGGTGCGTCACGTGATCCTTGTGGATGTTCAGAGAAAACGCCGTCTTTCTATTTGCAAAATGGCCAAAAAAATTAAAAAATGGCGGATGTCTCGCTCGGTTTCGGCGTAGGTCTCTAGAATTCATTGTCTTGCCTCAGAATGGTAAGACATTTTACCAATGTTATGAATTATTGTTGTAGTCACTTAAATGACGTACAAAAGTATACCTTTTGTTATTTCCTATCTTCTAAGAATATCTCATAACAATCCCCCAAACTCGGACTTTTTGAAAATGATACCCTATTTAATCACGGTAAAATGCCTCTCACGTCTCTATTATTGCACCTATAGTCTTTTAAGTTGGCATGCATGAGCGGAATAACACGATCAACAAGGTCGTGTAGTGAAATAACCTACTTTGTATCCACAAATGGCGGGAAAAATTAAGAAATGGCGGATTTTTCCCTCAGTTGTGACGCTGGCTTCTGGATTACGGTGTGTTGGCTCTGAACGGTTAAACATTTTACCAATGTTATAAATGTTTCTTACAAACAATACATTGGCCTAAATGTAAGTACCATCAATTGTCTTTTATTATTTAAGATTATCTCACAACAATCCACCAAAGTCAGACTTTTTGAAAATGAAAACTCATTTTATCGCTGTGAAAGCCCGTTTTGTTGCTATTAGCGCATATTTGACCTTGATATTTGTTTATTATTTAAGATTATCTCACAACAATCATCCAAAGTCAGACTTTTTGAAAATGAAAACTCATTTTATCGCTGTGAAAGCCCGTTTTGTTGCCATTAGCGCATATTTGACCTTGATATTTGGAATGCATATGCTACTAAACATTGTAGTTATGGTTTATTAGGGAAAACTCCGTTTTTTCCCATAAACTTCCACAAAAATTTAAAATGGCGGATTTTTTTTTGTTTGGTTTGCGTGCAAGCTTCTGGTGTTTCGTGCGTTGCTTCTGAACGGTTAAATATTTTGCTGACGTTAGAAATTCTTCTCGTTGATACTAAACTGCTGAATATAAGGACAACACTACCTTTTCTCTATCATCCTTATTAATATCACGAACAATCCAAAAAATGGGACGTTATGAAAATGATACCATATAATATCCCTGCGAAATGCCCGTCATGTCTTTACTATTGGCTAATAAGCCTTCATAGTTCACAGTCTTACGCCCCTTTACGTGCACAACGCGGATAATTACCTAAAAGTTTAATTTTTTATATAAAAACCTTAGAAAAAAAGGAATCATGCGTATTCTACCACAATAACCGACGGTGCGCGCCTGTGTTTTTCCGTCAAGTTCCTTTGAACGGTAAAAATATGTTCTTATTAGACGATTTCACTTCATTACTATTAAAATTGCCTAAAGAACATTACCTTTCGCAAGTTCCTAACCCTAATAGTAAACCCACAGCCATCGCTTAAACTCAAAATTTCGAAAAAAAATCACATCAAATGCATTTAAAACCAGTTCACTGTCTCATGTTTTACAACACAGCGGTGGACGAGAGGTAAAGAGACGGGCAACTGATCCGAAAATTGTAGGTTCTATTCTTCGGCACGGATAATTTTTTTTCTTTTTTCCCTCAAGTTTTTTTTACGTGTACTTTTAATAATTTTTGGTTTCATCACTATAACACGCTTTAAAAGTTTTTTCCCCCAAAAAATAAAAATGGCGGTTTTCCCTATTTTCCGTGGTTTTTTCATTCTGACTCCTGGGTTTTACTTGAGGAACAACTTTATGTCATAAGTTAAGCTGGCGAATGAACGTCCTTTATTACGTCGATGATCAGTATCATTACCTTCATATTTTGCTTCGATACGAGCTCCAGAAATGGAAACTTTGGTGAAATTTCCTGACTTTTCCGCGGTTTGCCAGCTCTGGCTACTGAACGGTCGGTTGGATCGACATTCTAACGCTCAATTTTATATAAGCTACATATCGGTCTGAAAAATAGTAAATACATTGTTATCACAGGTAGATTTGTTACGAAAAAATTAACACAAATTACCCCTAGAGTCACCGATGATAGCAAGCTAGGAATCGCACCTGCCCTGGGATTGACAATGGTGGTTTCAACGCCCCGTAGTTTAAAAGTTACATGTGGTCCAATTCAAAAATTGCGTTTTCGCAGACCGCAGGCAAACTTTAATAACCATGATGCCTAGGTTTTTCAAAATGGCGGATTGTCAAACGTAACACCAAGGTAAAACTCTTCAAAATGGATTTCGACGACTGTAACCCTTGAAAATTAACCAATTTTCTTCAGGATTTTTTTAATACCCTTACTAAACGGCGAAGCCGTTCCGGGGGTGTAGGGGGCGGAGCCCCCTACCGAGCGAAGCGAGTCTTAATACTATACAGCCCTTTGTGTAATTGACTCACTGACTCACTGACTCATGTATACAAATTCCCGACCACTTCTAGACGTGGTAGGAACTTGAAATTTTGCACGGACATTCTTTGGGAGAATTGATCGGAGGAAAAATTCCGAAAACCGGGAATTTCCAACCGGAACCTGCCGAAAAAAAATCAAAATGGCGGTTTTTAGACGTTTTCGAAAATTAGACATTTGGTTATCGCTTTATATCTCATGAACTATAGTTCGGGTCTCGAATCTGACAACAGACTGATTTACCCCAATTGATTCATCTACAATATGCGACTAACATTGGGCGTCTACGCCTCGTAGTTTTCTCACCAGAAGTCTCTGAACACGAAAACTAGTGAAAAATTTCCCGATTTTTTCGGTTTGTGTGCTCTAGCGTCTAAACGGTTGGTCTGATCTCAATATACTGAGCAAGGCGTTTGTTGGCAACTCAACGGACTAAACCATGACGGAAATCGTTTGCTTCTACATTCGATATTTTCAGAGTTACATGGCGCCAAAGTCGGAATTTGTCGGATTTTTGAAATTTTCAAACATGTTTCGAGCCGTCACGTCTCCAATAGCGGAGATATGACGTTGAAATTTGGTGGACTTATGGTACGTCACGTGATCCTTATGGACATTTATCTAAAACGCCGTCTTTTTATTAACAAAATGGCGAAAAAAATTAAAAAATGGCGGATTTTTCCCTCACTTGCGGTGTAGGTCTCTATAAATCATTGTTGCATCTGAACGGTAATACCTTTTGCCATTATTGAGAATTATTGTTGTAGCTAATTACATGACGCATAAAGAAATACCTTTAGTTTTTTTCAATCGTTAAAGGATATCTCATAACAATCCCCCAAAATCGGACTTTTTGACATTGATAAATTCTCGCAAACATGAGGGCAAAGTTAGTTCACCCTTTCTCCGTTGGATGGCGCTGAATGTCCAAAACGAGAAGTGGACTTAAAAATCCAAATTTTTGGTTTCTCTACTTCGATGTCACCCTGCATATGCAAAATGCTTTTTATGTATTGTCTATCCTGTATGTCTGTTAGATTTTTTTTGTCGGTAAATGCGTCTTCTTTGTATTAGAGCCCAAGCGACGTAACTAATCACAATGGACATCGGCGTCTAACTTTAAAACAACCGCTTACTGAAATCAAAAATTCCACTTGTCCTGGGTGAACCTGTCGTAGTACCGTGCACGGATTACGCAGTTGGGTCACTCATTTTGAATGTCTGACTTTGTAGCAAGTCCGCAGGGTGGTGACCGTTGCGAAAAGAGGCCTCGATTTCAGTACGTAGGAGAGCCTGAGCGTACGTGTATAGGGACAATGCGTGGTTAGGGCCGATGCGTGTACATCTTGGATATCGCTTTGTTAGAGTGAATACTGATTTCTACATTTGCCACTGTCGTTACCATTTGAGTTTTCGTTTCGTAATCATCGTTACCCCTGCAGATGGGCGACGTAACATGTCCCTTGTGCGACTCATTGCCATTGGTTTAGTCTAGACAGCTGTTATCAGATGAGAATGAGTTTTTTGCTTGAGTCAAACGTCTAATCAGCCTGAAGTGATATAAGTTAAATTTGGTTGAGCAGATTAATAATCACAGATTAAGTAAGCATCTTTGATTTAAAAACATTGCAACTATACGACATTATTCGAAAAAATCACATTACAGAGAGTTCAGAGATCTTTCAAAACCTGCAACCACTCAAAGCCCCCGCGTCCTCCGAAACCTCTGTTTCCTCCGTAACCTCCGCTAACAACCGCGGCAGTGCCGGAGAAAACCGGAGGAGTGCTGTAATCGCTACTACCGATTCAATCACCGGAGGTCGCCCTCCGTTCCCAGCACTAGCCTATGATGCTTACGTAACTGAGACTCCTCATGTAACTGCCATCGGTCGATAGCTTGAGTTATCTCCCGACTGACAGGGATGGAGGCATTTTTCAGCAATGCTAACTGTATGTCCCCTGTAGTTTCGGAGTTACAGTCCATCAGATTCGGGAATTTTAAACTTTCTGGCTATTTACCCGTTTTTTCTCAATTTTACGGTTTAGACTCCTGATTTCATCGCCGGATACGATTGATCTTAATTATTTGAGTTAATTTCTAACTGACTTTTTAATATATTATTCATTTGTTGTAGGTTCTTTTATGTTTCTCTTCAATACGAGCCCTCGATTTCAAAATTTGGGTGAAATTATTCGCGGGTTTTAAGCTGGAGTGGGTGAACGGTTGCTAAAATCAAAAGTATGATAGTCAATTTTTGTAGCCAACAAAACGGTCTAACAACTGACGCAAATCGTTTGATTCTGCGCCCCGTAGTTTCGGTGTAACATGTGGTCAAATTCAGAAGGTTCGTTTACACGGTGATTTCAATTTCCCGCGCCCTGTAGGGTAAAGTTAGTTTGGTAGTTCTCTTCTTCTCCGTTAGATGGCGCTAACCATCCAAAACATGTAGAGGAGATAAAAAATCACTATTTTCATTTTGTTTATATTGATATCACTCCGAAAATGTATATACTTCACCACTGGTCATTTTTGTATCTCTGGTAGTGATTTTGTGTCGGTTTCTTTTGTTTTCTTGGTATTTAAGTTGAACTACGGTAACTATTCACAATTGACTTTGGCTTCTGAATTTATAAGAACCCCTGATTTCTTCGACTCCGTCACTCCTGCCCATGAGGTGACTATGGTATCTTCTTGATTGAAAAGTGTATAGTCTAATCTGTTTTGGCACTTCCATCGGTCCAGGAGTTTGGCCAACCGTTCAACTGGAACTTGGAATTCCCATCGGTACGAGAACTTGGGCAATTGTGTGGCTAACGGCTGTGGAGGCATTCTTCAGCGACGTGGGCTCACGCGTGGGGTGGCCAACTCAGTCCCACCTTCTCACACGCGTGAGGCGCTGGCCGTCGTTCAATTCTCCCCTGGTCGTCTCTTTCGCCTACCTTGGGAAGAGGGCTTGAACCTCCTTGCACTTCCAAGGGAAGCGAGAGGGTCCCCTCGCTAGGACCCCCTGCCCTCCCTTTCACGTCCCCTAGGGGCCTCCACGGTGCTTCGGCACGGTAAGTATACTCCTCCCGTTTTCGTATGCGTTACAATGCCTTCTCCATCTAGGCAGTCCGCCTGTGTAGCCGCGGGCACATTCAACCAGGCAAACGAACATCTGTTCGGCTGGAGCAGCAATGCACAGTGCGTTGCCAACGCTGCTTGTGCCCTCGGTTGGAATTTCCTTGGTGGCGTATTCTCTACGCCTAACATCGATGCCATCCTGATGTGCGGCGATCGCGTTTATAGGTCTTTGCGGGATCGGCATTGCGTGGGTGAATCGCGGTACCTGTTTCCCGAAGAATTGCCTCGGAGTTTACTTGTTTTGGGCCAAGCAGTGAACATCCAAGACTTGTCCCACGTACACGATGCCCTCTATCCTGTGTCTCGTGAGGATATAGAGCAGAGTGTGCGCTTACTGTCCGGCAATTTGGAGGAGATCATGTCCGTGAACCGTGATAATGTAGGATATTTATTCACTGGCCAAAATGTTACCGTTGCTTTTTGGCGCCGGGAAGACAGTTTTTTCGTGTTTGATTCACACGCCGTCGACGGCGAGCGTAAATTTACCTTTAATTTCAACGATAATCTGGCCCGCCTGTTTAGGTGCGACGGATACTCGTCTCTGGCCAGATTATTGTTGTGTAACGCGGCTCTCGATGGGATCGGGAGACAGTACACTGTCACCCGGCTGTGTTTCGAGCGACCGTTGGAACAACACCATCCCGTTCCCACTGCCTCGCCGAACCTGGACAGTGAGTGCGTGGCTTCTGTCGATCCCAAATTGTTTTCTTTGAAACCGGTAGTAGTACTTACTCCGTTAGAGTACGTGACTACAATACGTGGGAAAAAGGCAGGTAGGCCTACAAAAGTTAAACGCGGTCGCCCGAGGCTTCTTCAGAGCAGTCGGGATGAGCAAGTGACGGAGGCCAAGAAAAGATATGCCTCCAAGAACCCGGATGTGATCAGAAAAGCCGTGCGACGTTACACTGTTGAGCATCCTGATGTTCACAGAGAAGCCGTTAGGCGTTACGCTGTCGAGCATCCTGATGTCAACAGGGAAGCCGTGAGGCGTTACACTGTTGAGCATCCTGATGTTCACAGAGAAGCCGTTAGGCGTTACGCTGTCGAGCATCCTGATGTCAACAGGGAAGCCGTGAGGCGTTACTCTGTTGGACATCCTGATGTTCACAGGGAATCCGCACTACGTTATGCCACTAAACGTAACGCCATGCGACCCAATGTAAACAGGGACGCCGTGCAGTCTCACAGACTGCGAAATCCCGGATGTGACTACAGACACCTGCCTACTTCAACATCTCGGCAGGTGGTGACTTTCGGCCCCATGGGATATTGGAAAGGAGACCAACTTGAAAATATCCATCCGTTCAAGTTGAAGAAGAAAAGTTTGTGGGACGAAGGCGTTTACAGGTGTCCTCACTGCCAGGCTCGACTCTTCGATGAAGAGAAGGAAAGGAAGAAATGGTGCTGTGGAGACGGAGCATACAACGTCCTCCGTCTACCTCCGCTAGATGCACCTCTATATTCCACTTCCACCTTCCTTGAACGAGCTCGAGCCTACAACGACCTCTTTGCCTTCTGTGCACTGGAAGTTTCCGGTGGTTACCGCCATCCCAGCGGACTTTCCTTCTTCAAGATCGAAGGAAAGATGTACCACCAAGTACACAGTTTGGACGCTCCGGGTCAGAAGTTCACGACCAGGAGGGGAGACGTCCAGTTCGTTAACCGTTGCCGTCTGTACATCGACGACGGCGAGGAACGCCGGAATATCGCCATGGGTAGATCATTGAGTCCTGACGTGGTCAGCGATATCGCGAATTTTCTAGAGACGGTCAATCCATTTATTCGCGATTGTCGTAGATTGAGCGCGGAGCCGTCCGTCGATGCTCATCTGACCTTCGAAGTGACCAGTAGATCTACCCACGGCCCCGTTCTCGGCGATAGGCAAAGAGGCATCGAAGTGCACGCGGTGTTGAGCACTGACGACACTGCCACCGAGCCCAGAAAACTGACCATCTGGAAAAGGAGCGATCGACGACCAACTTCCATCGATCTGCTCAGCCCCATGATGGAGCCTTTCCAGTATCCCTTGCTCTATCCGCACGGCAATTTGGGATGGCACGTGGGAATGGTGGACAATAACGGGAGGAAACTCTCCCAGTATAATTATTCCCGGTGTCTCATTCTTTCCGATCCTCGCTTCTCTCACATTGGCCGACTTTCTCAGTCGTGGCAGGTTGAGATGTTCGCGAGGTACGAGGAAGAACGCCTGCGATTCATTCGCTTTTCGCAAACGCGATCTCGTTCCCCAAACGCCATGCGGATAGTGCCGCTGGACGAACTCCAGGAAATACGACGAAGTGGGCAGGCTGGCCAGGTAATCGAAGACATCCGCCGAGACGAAACTGTCGAAGGGGAAGGCGGGGTGCAGCCCGGAAAAGTTTACCTCCCAAGCTCCTTCACCGGTGGGCCGAGATACATAAAGGTCCATTACGAGAACGCAATGGGCCTGGTATCTCGCCTGGGTTCACCCACTTTTTTCCTGACCTTCACCTACAGTCCTACTTGGGAGGAAAACAAGAAGGCATGCCCCCGTGGCAGTGGTCGCAGTGACCCATCGACTGCTTGCAGAGTGTTCCAGATAAAACTTGGGGAACTCATCCGAGACCTGCGCAGCGGAGCCATGTTCGGCCGAACGGTGTACTTCGTCTACGTCATCGAGATGCAAATGAGGGGTTTACCACACGCTCACATTGTATTCAAGATCGACGGCGACGGTCCCGTTCAGGCGCACGACATTGACTCCGTCATTCGCGCCGACATTCCCTCGGAAGTGGAAGCTGGCGGAAGACTCAGGCAGCTGGTGCTCAGGCACATGATTCACGGCCCCTGCGGCACCGATCATCGTACCGACTTTCCGTGCTGGGACTCTGCTAAGGGTCACTGCAGCAAGTTTTTCCCCAAGCCCAGCTGCCAGACCACCCACGTAGACGAAAGGGGATTCGTCCAGTACAGACGTGACTACGACAATCGAGGTGTCATCAAATCCAGACGAAAAGATGTCACCGTCCACGATGGTTGGGTCGTTCCTTACAATTCCTCTTTGCTGCTCAAGTACGAGGCGCACATCAACTTGGAGCTCGCTTCTACGCGTCGCGTAATCAAGTACCTCTTCAAGTACCTTATGAAGGGCGGATCACTCCAGAACGTGACCGTCACTCCTCTGGGAAAGCAAGAGGACGAGGTGGATCACTACGTCACCAAGAGAATGGTGGGTGCCAGCGACGCATGCTGGCGTCTCTTGGACTTTCCCGTCTCTAAATCAGAACCCACCGTCGAGTGTCTCCCCGTGCATCTGGAGGGCAAACAAAGTGTCGTCTACCGGCCGCGCGACCTCTCCGATGCAACGTACAGAGCAAGCTCCAAATTAATGATTTACTTTAATCGTCCGCACCACGAAATTTTCGACGACGTGACTAATCAGTCATTTTACGAAAATTTCCTGGTGCACTCCAAGCGCCCTCGTACTTCGGAATTGTACGAACACCCCGACGGACAGCATTTTGTCACGGCTCGCCAGCGTGGAGAGAAGGTGTGTCGGCTGTTGTGGGTTTCACCCAATCGAGGCGAACAGCACTACCTTCGGATGCTCCTAATGTCTACGCCCTGCCGTGGTTACGCCCATCTTCTGTCTCGTGGCGGGCCAAATTGCCGCACGTTTCAGGATGTCGCACGTAATCTCGGCTTGATCGAAGACGAACGAGAGTACCACGAAGCGCTGCGCGAGGCGTCTCATTTCATGCTCGGACCCAGACTTCGTTCCTTCTTTGTGCTCCTCTGCAACATGGGCGCTCCCGCCGCTCTTCTGTGGGACTCTTTTCAGAACTCCCTCTGCGAGGATCACTTGGAACGGAACCCTCACGACCCTGAACTGGCCGTCAAACTTTCCCTGATCCACATCGATCGATGCCTCCGCGTTCAGGGATCGTGCTTGACAGATCACGGACTTCCCCACGTGCAGGATGACACGACTGAGTTGGGCAGATAACTACTCCACTACGGTGAAAATCTTCAGCTTCGCGTAGTCGAGGAGTGGGAGCCCAAGCTTTCCGACGATCAGCGGCACGTTCTTGAGTACATCCGCTCTCTCATTCTCCAACCTATAGATGGGGGAACAGGTGGGATCATTTTCCTGGACGGTCCCGGTGGTTACGGGAAGACCACTCTGCTTCGTGTCATCCTCGCCTACGTTCGAAGTCGTCGTCAGGTCGCCCTCGCCGTGGCTAGCTCGGGGATTGCGGCAGCGAACATGCCGGGAGGGACAACTGCCCATAGCATGTTCAGGCTCCCACTCGATCTGGGTCACGGCACAGGCGTTTGGAACATCACCAACGGATCCCAGAGAGCTCAACTCATCAGAGCTGCAAAGCTCATCGTCTTCGATGAGGCACCGATGGCACACCGACACATATTTGAGATACTCGACCGCTCGCTCAGAGATCTCATGAACTCGGACGTGCCGTTCGGGGGTAAAATCTTCATCTGCTCAGGGGATTTCCGTCAGATAGCACCCGTCGCCGAAAGAGCTCGCACATCATCCGATGTCGCTCGCGTTTCACTTCGGGCGTCCCGTCTCTGGCGGTTGTTCCGAGTGTTCTCCCTGACCACACCTCAACGAACGACTACCTCCGTGGAATACTCCGACTTCCTCCTCGGAGTAGGCAAAGGGACCGTCCCATCGACGACTTTCGGAGAGGGACGCGAGCAAGAGTCACTCATCCCGCTGATCGGAATGAGATGTCTCACACCTCTCTCGGATCTCATCGCAGACGTCTTTCCTCCCGGTGTTCTGCGCGATCCCGATCTTTGCGCGAGACGGGCGATCCTGTCGACTCTGAATGCCAACGTGAAGGAGATAAACCGTCAAATCCTCGACGTGTTGGACGGTCGCATTCATGAGTTGAGAAGCGCGGACACCGTGGACAAGGAAGATGACGACGGACTGGATGTGGACGTAAACCTGCTAAATCAGGCCTCGGGCAAAGGCGTGCCCGATCACGTGTTGCATCTAAAGATCGGATCCATCTGCCTCATCATGCGGAACTTGAACATCGGCGACGGTCTCGTGAACGGCACCAAAGTCATCGTGACGGCCATCAGCAATCGGCTCATCACCGTCAGACTTCCCGGAAAAACGCTTCCTTTTGGTATCCCTCGGATTACCTTCAGGTTTGTGTTTGTGGAGGGATCGCCCCTCATGGTCCGTCGCCGACAATTTCCACTGATGCTGGCGTACTCCATGACCGGCCACAAGAGCCAGGGTCAAACCATTGAGTACGTAGGAGTCGATCTTAGAACCGACTGCTTCACTCACGGCCAGCTGTACGTCCTCTTGAGCCGGGTGAGACGACCCGACGACATTGTCGTCCTGGTTCCCCCGGAAAGGATCGTCGATGGAGTCGCTCACGCAAAGAATATTGTGTACGGCGATCTCCTTCAAGGCAGTAGGCTAGGGGGCCTGTCCTAACAAAACTCCCCGTCGTAATCCCCGTCGGCAATAGGCTTCACGGCCAGCCATCAGAAAAATTCCTCGCACTTTGTCGATATGTAAATATATGTAAATACTTTAAATGGCAGTAGGAGAGGGGAACTGCCTATCAAAACTCCCCGTTAATTTTGTATATATGTGGTCTCCTCGTTTGCAAGCATCCACGTGGCGAGACTGGATACACCATTAATCCGTGAGGAGCATTGGTTAACTGATGTGCAAACAAAAAGTACCTTCCAAATTTTCCCAAACCTTGATATCATTGCATCCATTAAACTTGTGGTAAGTAAAACATGAGTTACAGGAGAGAAGATCAGGGGGTCTGACCCAAGATAATTCTCCGACTCCGATCGGCAGTAGCCTGGGGTGTCTGCCGAAACAATGTGGGTCCGTAGTGATGTGGGGTGGATTTTTACATCTTCTTCAAAGTGTACATTTGAAATTTTAATTCGCGGTGAACGTGTGGAAGATTAATGGAAGAGTTGATAGAAATCACAAGGTTCAAAATTTTCATTTCACATTTTTCGTTCTTTCATGGGACTGTGACGGAGTTTTATTTCCTATCGAATCACTTTCGTTCATAAAACATTTTTCCTGAGTAAACGAATAATGTCATCATATCGTTTCTAAGAGAACTATGAGTACATACATAACGTTAAGTGCTTCGCACTCAATTATACATTTTATATCCTTGCCGCCTCGGATTTTCAAAATGGCGGATGCACGAACCAACGTAAAACTCTGTAGGTTTGGATAGTGAAAATGGCGCACACCTAATATGAAGCTCTTCGACCGAATGGAGAAAATATGTTATGGGCACATCAAATGTTTGCTAGGCTTTCCTTTATTCCAACCTTGCGTGAATAACTTAACGTAATGTACATTATGATAAGTGGTCCTGCCTGCGTTTTTCAAAATGGCGGATGCTCACTCGTGGAACTTACGTGCCACTCTTCAAAATGGATTTCGACGACTAACACCCTTAGAAGTAAACCGATTTTTTCTGGAAAGCTAGGAATCACACTTGCCCTGGGATTGACAATGGTGCTTTCGACGCCCCGTTGTTTAAAACTTACATGGGGAACAATTAGAAAATTGCGTTTTCGCAGTCCGTATGCAAACTTTAATAACCATGACTCCTAGGTTTTTCAAATTGGCGGATTGTCAAACGTAACACCAACGTAAAACTCTTCAAATGGATTTCCACGACTATAACCCTTGAAAGTAAACCTTTTTTTCCCGGATTTTTTTAATACCCCAAATCTACGGCGAAGCCGTACCGGGGGTGATCGCTGTGAAATGCCCATTTTGTCGGTGTTTGTGCATATATTACCTTTACATTTGCCATGCACACGCTACAGAACCTGACAATTATGGACTGTTAGTGAAAAAAACTGCCTTTTTTCCTAAAAACCGACAATAAAATTAAAAATGGCAATTTCTTTCCTCCGGGTCCGCTATTACTTTGTTCGGTTGGCGCGCAAGCTTCTGGTATTTCGTGTGTTGCTTCTGAACGGTTACATTTTCTACTGTGGTTAGAAATTCCACTCGTCGCCACTAAAATGGTAAATATGATTACATCATTACATTTTCTCTTACTACCATATAAATTTCACTACAATCCCCAAAATGGGACTTTATGAAAATGTTACCATATTCAATCCATGCGAAATGCCCGTAATGTCCTTACATATGACCTTCAACGTTTAGAGTTTTATGCGCCTTTACATGCACGTTGCGGATAAGTAGCGAAAATTTGATTTTTTATATAAACGTCTCAGAAAAAAATTAATAATGCGTATTTTTCGACAATAACCGACGGTGCAGGTCTGTGATTATCCGTCTCTTTCTATTGAACGGTAAATAACTGTTATTCTTGGCGATTAAACTTTATTATTATTGAAATGTCTTAGAGAACAATACCTTTGTTATCTTCCTTACCCTAACAGTATACTCACAGATATCGCTTAAACTCATAATTATGAAAAAATCGGGTGAATGTCATTTAAATCCAATTGACTGGCTTAACCTAAGCCTAAGCGGTAGGCGAGGGGTGCTGGACTGAGGATGGGAATGTTGGAAGTTCGATACTGACACATGTAATATCTTTTTTTTTCATATTTTTTTTCACCTATATCTTTAAAAATTTTTGTTTTCATCATTATAACTTGCTTTGAAGACATTCCCTCCCTGGAGCCAAAAAACACATTAATTTGCGGGTTTCCCTGTTTTTCGTGGTTTTCTCATTCGGGCTCTTGGTTTTACTGCGTGAAACGACTGCTTTTCACAAGTTTAGCTAAGGAATGAATGTTGTTAATTAAATCGTTGACTTTATGTCGTTTTCGTTATTTCTTGCTTCAATAAAAGCCCTAGAAATCAAAATGTAGATGAATTTTGGTACTTTTCGGCGGTTTTCAGCTCTAGAGACTGAACGGTCGCTCGGATATAATTCCCACGCTCAATTTTTCTATTTACTTTTCTTTAAGTAGTTCCCCTGGCCTACTGCTTAGTCAACGGAATACGGTTAGTTCAGCTTCGCAAAACATAACGAAAATAACCCATAGAACCCCCCCCCATGATATAAAGCTAGAAATCACACTTGCCCTGGGATTGAATATGGTGCTTTCTACGCCCCGTAGTTTCTAAGTTTGACGTGGTACAATTCAAAAATTGCATTTTCGCAGTTCGTATGCAAACTTAAATAACCATGACGCCTAGGTTTCTCAAAATGGCGGATGCTCAAACGTTACTGCAAAATAAAAGTCTTCAAAATTGATTTCGACGACTATAACCCGTGAAATTAAACAATTTTTTCCCGGATCTTTTTAATACCCCAAATCTACGGCGAAGCCGTACCGGGGGTGTAGGGGGCGGAGCCCCCTACCGAGCGAAGCGAGTATGTCTTATAATTTCCTATTTAAGTTGAATTTTTATATTACTTAAGTTTAGTTGGTTTTCTGGTAGTTATTGGTTTTGAATCAATTGTTGATGGTTACTTGGAAACGAGTGACAGGAAGTCAATATAGAGGAAATCTGACTGTTGAGTGATAAGAGAGACCTATAGGCTATATTATAAAAAAAATTACAACGAAGAGATAACATGATGCATTTTTCAATATGGCCCCGATGCGCAACATCATTAATCCACGTCGTCTTCTTGCTCCAGAGTAAAGCTTAATCGATCGAGATGCCGAGGAGAATAAGGAAAAAAAAAGCGAGCCGATTTCCGCGAAAGGATAATAAAATGAAGAAAAAAAAACAAGAACATATCAAGTCGCGACTGTCATGATTAAAGAGGTTGTGGCCCCGAGGGCAGAGAGGGAGAAAGACGACGTGGGAGAACTTTCGTCTTCCCCAGTAATGGAGAGAGAGATATCCAAAAGATTTATGAAGGCGACGGAAGTGACTTTCGATGTAACCAAGTTTATTTTTTAATTTATTCTTTTTAATTCTTGTTATTGAATGTGTGGGATAATTTATTTTCGTTATTATCACGGATGACACGGCGATGAGAATAGCAAAAAATCTGAAGATGAAAACCAAATGAATTCTATGTGACTTATCGAGCTTAAGATTGGGTGAAAAAGATTTCTCTTCGGTCAAACTGGAGATTATTTACTATTTTTTTCTTCAATTTAAGCAGAATTAAGATGAATCAACTAAATATGCTGATATTGGCGACAAGCCTTTTTTTTACAACTTAACTCTCCAGTGGTCAACTAAATACATATTTCATATTTAAGTCTTTAACTTGATGCCTGTCAATTTTGTGACTGAATAATCCAGCGATAACCAATAATCACTTTTTCGTCTTTATTTATTAATTTATTTTTTGTCTAATAGTGAATTTTATTTTATTTTTCATTGTTTGTTTGTTAGCATGTTTTCATCATTTTGGATTGATGGTCATAGTGATATAAACAAAATTCATGGGGATTGTTAGCAGAGAGAACAGGCAAGAAGGTTGATGTGTACGAATTGCATTGAATTGAACTATTGAATTAGTTACTGAATTCAGAAAAATAAAAAGTGCAAAGGGATATAAGGACTTCCATTTTTATTTCTTTGGCACTATGATAAACTCGACTAAGTTTTTGCTTAAATGTCGTGCGCTGATATCGCTGTCTTAACCGAAGGTTTTAGCGTATTTACAAAATGAATATCACGGTGAATTTTAAATATAATTCTTAAAAAATTTTAAATAACGTACAGACAACTACCAATATAGAGTATATTTCTCACGTGTCATGTGCGGCAGGATTTTTTCACTTGAAAAGGTCATATTTCTCTGTAAAGTTCAACTGCTCAGTGGGCTAAGATCAAGTTTATTAAAATTTCTTTTTTTATTCAGGAGGCTAAAAATCTGCTTGGTCGTCCCCCATAAACTGTTGCATGTGAGATCACATCGCATTTTATAGAGCCCTCACTTATTCGCAATTCTCAGCCGCTAAAATGTGTCCGATTTTTTGTGAAAAACACCCACATATTATTTCCTATTCACAAAAAAATACTGGATTCAAACTGTTGCAGAATCTCTTGGAATTAATGGTTGGAATGTAAATATTTTGACCTCTGTTTACAATTTACAGATTTTAAAAAATCTAGTATATGTCATTCTTTCATTTTTATTTCCTACATAACAAAAAGGAGGACACTTTTTTATTTAGTATTTTTCTTCACGCAGTAATATTGAATAATTTTACACCGTCATTGTGGCACCGTATACCTATTACCTTATTGTTACGATACGGCTAGCTGTTTCAAATTCCATTAACATCAGACAATATTTTTCGGGAAATCATTTGAATAGTAGTGTGTAAAGAGGATGTTATTTTCTAGTTTCAAAATGAAATACATCTTAAATTATCATTGAGGCCAAATTAATTGAAATTTTAAAGAGAAACGCTCCGCAAAATCCCGGCCGATGCCTTCGCAAGAACTATTAACTAAGAATTAATCGGGTATTGAGTTCATATGGTGGCTAGAGTACTGGCTAACCATACGGGCGGCCAGGGTTCAAATCCCTGCAGTAGAGGATGTTTTTCTGAGGAAACCCGATCCCTACTTGATTGTCTTGTGGAGGACACTTCAAGTACAGTACTCCGTCTGTCGGATGAGACGTTAAACCTTGGTCCCCTTGGCGGCTTTCGTTAAGAGCTGGCTAATGCCGTCGTCGGGAGTTTCTAAGGTTTAACGGGAGGGAAAGATGGGAGTACGTCGGCCCATCATCCCTTATTAATCCCCTATGGCGCAAATGACCTTTGCTGTCGGTCGCCTCCCCAAATAAATAATCCAATCCAGTCAATAGCTGGCTATCCATGAATTGTATTGTTTGATTGTAAAAGAAATAATACGTTGATGGATTTTATGAAGGGAGGGAAGAGCTGAGGGAGGACGCAAAGGATAGACGAACACGGAGGGAGCAGTTCAATTGAAACCTGTCTGAGGACGGTTTCACCTTAGGAGAAGGTTTCTAGGATTGACTGAGGCATTGAAATTATGCTGTAAACTCCCTGCCAATGCAAAGAGACTGACAGACTTCCTGGATACAAAACCCTGGCCCTTAGGGCTAGGAATCAGGCTCTCCAGTTACCATACCAGACCGATACTCATGTAAGAATGAATGCAGGAAAAAACGGAGCACTGACTGAGGGTAAAAATAATGGAAGACCAGAAAAGTGGGAGGTTCAGTGACCGAGCAACATTGGATGAGTACTCCGGAGAATTTAGATTATTTTAAACCTATATCTATGAGTCGTCGTGCCATCCGGCTATACCATTACTTTTTTTATTAATTATTTAAGTAAATATTTGAAATTGCGATGTGTTCGTCGGTGTTCGACGGCCAACCTGGCTACAATACTGCCCTAAAAAGCCAAAACAATAACTGGCAAAATTACACATTTTCAGGTTATATTTGGTTTTGTTATTTTCAACCATGAGGATTTCAAGAAATTAAAACAAAAGAACCATGTCTGAAGCGATTTTCCAGATATCAGTTCCAGCTTTCACCGTATATACGGTAACTAGAAATGCGAAGCAAAGAAAAGCGAATGACTAGAAATAATTCAAACTTAATAATACCATGCCATAGAACAACTACTTATAATAAATCACATCAATGTATCATCGTGTAAATTGTGGAATTCTCTTCCTCAGAATATAAAGACGTTGACATCAGTGTATGCATTCAAGAGAGCTCTGAAAGAGTATTTATGTTCTAAATATTAGTATATAAAATGTAACATTTACTTATTTCTTTGTTTCATTTTTTGTAAATTGTGTAATATTAGTGGCTGCCTATACAAAGCATTGTAAGTGTTATGCCTTTAATCTTTTCATGTAATTTTTACTGAGGCAATACCAACCTCTAATATTATGTCTCCTGCATGTCATTATGTAGCTATTACTTTATTACTTTACGTTGTTTGTAAATCTTATCAGCTTAAAATATAAACAATGTTAATGCCATGTACTTATGCTCCATGGGATTATATGCTCCCAGAGTAAATGAACTTTCTCTTATCTCTCTCTTATATACAGAATAAAATTCTGTTTTGTGAGCCAAATAACTGTAACCACAAGGCTTTCTCCCAGAGAATCTCATTACATTTGTTCCCTTATGATTTATCTTTAATCTACACTGACAGTCCAAGCATCAACAAAATTGAAATCTCTTCGAAGATGGGTGGATTTCCCAAGAATACATCGTGAAAGTAAGACGAAGACTAAAATCCTAGCATGCGGAAGGGAGATGCTGAATGTAGAAGTCACCCCGAGAGAAGAGAAATTAGAGCTAGTGGATTCCTTTTCACCTATCCCGGAAGTACCATTGAGTGGGACGAAAGAAGTACAATGGACATCAAGCGGAGAATAGTCCAAGCTAAGAAGGCGTTCATGAGAAAAAGACAACTTCCGTGCTCAAAGAAGATAGGACTACAAACCAGGAAAGAGTATGTGAAAACCATCGTGTGGAGCGTAGCACTCTATGGATCGGAATCTTGTACCATTGAAGGGTTGACCAGAAAAGACTAGGAATCTTCAAAACCTGGCGCTGGAGGAGGATGCTGAAGATAAAATGGACAGAAAAAATAATGAATGATGAAGTGTATAGAGGAGGAGAAGATCATATGGCACGCCATACAGAAAAGAAGAACAAGATGGATTGGACACACCGTGAGACACAATGGGTTTGTGAACAACTTAAACGAGGGCAAAATAAGGCGAAAAGTCCCCAGAGAAAGACCCAGGAATAAGTTCATGGACCAAATAGAGAGGAAAGTTCATAGGAAGGGATACTAGGAGGCAAGAGAACTAGCATCTGATAGGAAAGGGTGGAGGACTGCAGTCAACTAATCTTAGGATTGAACGACCGATGATGACGAAGTTCGACTAGATGAAGAGTTGAAGACTCGAAGATGAAAACTTTAGCATACAAATAACTCTGAAGCAAAAGTGATTGCAGTCAGCGTCTTTTAGCTTAGCAAGGCTGAATACTGGCAGTGTTGTCTCTGTGGCTAGGTTACCATGCAGCAAGAGAATCAGCTAATCGAGACCAATCCTTCATTATAACGTTCGTTCCAATCCTCTATTATAACATTATGCGTTCTCACTCCATTATAACTGCTTGTATCTAAAAGTCTCTCAATTCTGAGAACCCACCGACAGGGTCTCGAGTGATTTTACGCCCTTTCTTTACGGTAAATAATGCCATTATTGCACAATTTAAAGTAGTCCGAGCGAGATAGTTCCCCAGTCATAATCGAGAAAATATTCTAACAATACGCTTATTTTCAGTAGCTGTAGTACAAATGATTTAAATATTGAATCATATTTGGTACAGCAATATACTTTCACATGACAAAAATTCTAAGTAAATGTATGAAAATATCCATACAAGTCCATACCTTGATTCATTTTTTCGTGCGATACGTTTTCAACTCCTTCACAGTGGAGGATTTTTTTGTGATCCTAAATAAATTACTGTGGTGAAAATATGGTTAATTTAAAAAAAATAGTTGAAAAAACAAAAACTACACATGACGCATTTGACGAGATGTAGGTGTTAGTAACTCCTCATTTTTAAATAATATATTTAAGGAGTGCATTCATTTACCCTTTCCTAAGTAAAAGGGCTCGTATTTATCGTCAAAAGTCTCGGAAAGTAGCATGGTAAGCCACCATGCTGCTTTCCGAGTATCTTAGTAACAATAGGTAATATTTTGTTATTTTTGAATGGGTGAGATAATTTTCTTTAAAATGTCACCATATTCATTGATTTCTAGGTGAAATGATATTTTGCTGAAAAATACCTTAAAGAGCTCTTTTCCTTCCAGTAATCATGAATTGGCCATCCCGTCCTCCGAACTTCTAACTTCCGGTGGTTTCCGAAGAGAAGGAAAATGGTCATACCTCAACAATAGTAAGTTTCGCATGATTTTAATTTGCATCTCCCTAAAATTCGACTGCGCCCAAGACACAACTAGTTTACTATTTTTATAACTTATTACTCTGTCCTCAAGTACCACAAAATCTTCTGCACAATATGTCACACAAACATCAGTAGTGTTACTCGAAATAAAGCCTTCTTTTCCACATCTTCGAAGCGGTTAACTATTGGTAAATACGTTACTATGTAGCTAGTAGATGTTTTCCTGCAACCAGAATATTTTTATGAAACCCATAACTTCATTGGTCTCATAACTGTTGATTCCATAAGTAAATGTTCTGGCAAGTGGCCGTTAGAGACGGAATTAACTCAACTAAAATTTCGCTCAACGTCGAATTAAAAAAGGAAACATACGATATTTTGTGTGAATGTCTAACCTGTTATTTACAGTGCCTGGTTAGTCTCCTATGAGCCCGACTGGAAGTATTTTTATGAGCCGTGGGATATCTCTCCTCTTTCATATAATTGGACTCGTGCACCGTAAAGACGCTTGTTATATATTCCGTTTTCTTTGACTGTAGCTTCAATCTCACGGCATTTTGCGAGAAACACGGAGTTGAAACTCTAAGGAAATGGTTACCTTGCAACCCTTCAAATCGACGTTGTTAGTTTCTTGAGTCCTAATTGAAATAAATAGGTTTTTACCCCACTGAATTTCTTCCTTTTCTCGAGACAAGGGAACCATTGTTGTTAGAGGGGGCTTTCTCGTTAGCGATCGCGGCAGCCTATCATTTTCCCCGAAGCATAAACCAAACTACGGGATAATTTACGGCGCATCATTGTTTGTCTAGTCCGCGCTCCGACATTGTATATATGCAGCGAGTTCCCTTCAATTAGACTATCGTAATTGACCACCCCTGCATTTCTCATTCCATCTCCACCCATTCGCTCATAAGAACTGCCCCGGGAGAGTCTCAACGACGAGATAGAGCTATTATTTTTTCTCTCAGCCTTGAACTTCTTTTGAGAATTCGACAAAAAGTATGAAGGCATAGTCAAATTAAAAATTAAGTTTTTTTATCCACCCCCTCCCTCTCAATTCTCCCCCGCTCCGGCCATAAATTGTATGGGCAGTCATGGGGTATGAATGGATCCTATACTGAGCATTGTCGGAGAATTTATTGCGCTAAAAAACTACTCGCGTTGTCTTGTTTCGTTCTTGTGCGCAATAGTGTGCCCCTTAGGGCTCTGGAGCCATAAACTATCGAGTGAATGCTCATATTAGAAGATTTGGCACTGTGTAGAGGTTAACTCGAGTTACTTCAGTTGTGGAAGTTGTGCGGGACTTTTTATGATGTTAAAGGAAGCTGAGGCAGGAAGTGCGCTCTATTTTTTCTGTTAGTATTTTACCGGTAAAGGTACATCTACATCTACATAATACCCCACAATCCCCCGCATCAGCGTATGGCAGGGGGTGTTAGGTCAACAACCGTGTAAATATGTAAGTTTTTTGGAGATGAAATGGTGACTTTTATTATGGGAGTGTACTTAGTGGAGCTCAATTTTTACTGTGGTTGCTTATTGTTCGCGAAAGAACGAGTTTTTGTACCTATCTGATCGGCAGTGTACCTCTCTTAGGTAGATAAATAATACAAGTTCCTTGATAACTTTGTGGTGTTCCATATTTTTTCAGAGGATTCAATGGTTACATTTACAAAACCACATACTTAAAAACACACACGCTCTTAGGTAGGTTTTAATCAAAGTCAGAGAATCTCCTCCCGGTTTTCTACATTTTCATGAGCCTATCTACTTGCAGTATTTCCTTTTTCGCCTCAGCACGCGATCTACTCTTATTCATCCCATCAATAAAACCTATTCTCTTTCATCTCCTTCCCCGCTTGCCCAACATCCTTCCCTCTGTCATACTCTTGAAGCAACCCGTCGCCCATTGTTACATCCTCTAGCCATATACTCTACCTATCTCAAATTTCATCATGAAGTTTCCTTTCCTCGCTCACCATGTCAAGCACTACCTCGTATGTCTTCCTACCCGTCAACCGCAATATCTCAAACGCATACAGCATAGTCTCGTCCTTATTTCATGGAGTCCACATTTCTACTTCATACGCTACTCTCCATATCACACTCTTCAACAGCCTCTCCTTTATATCAATATCCAGGATCCCCGTCATCATCCCCTTCATTTTACAGAATGCTTCCTTCGTTAAAGCTTTTCTCCTCCTCATGTCTTTGCTTCTGTGTTAATTTTCTTCTATCGTACTATCCAAGTAATTAAAATGCTCTACTTGCTCTAGTATGAGCCATCCAACTTTTATGACCACTTTCCCTTTCCAAGAGAATTCATAACTTTTTTCTCTTTTGTTTTACTTTCATAATTTTGGTAACTATAAAAGGATATATCAGGCCCTCTTTTATTCATTATTTCCATAAATGTCCTACGTTCTTGAATCAGCTGTAAACTATCGTTATTTGCAAACGATACGGTCACCTACCGCGAAATCAGTGAAGACGTGGACTTAGACCCTCTATCATCGGATCAGAAAAACGCTCATTCTTGGTGTCAGGAGTGCGGACTTTGACCAAACCGAATGATTTTACGAAAATAATAGCAGAACAGATAGATACTAAAATTCGTTATTTCCACGCTCCATAAGTGACCATTATAACAACTAGACTATACTCAAAACACTGCCATAATACACCACCATTTTTCGTCTCAATTAATTATCCTTTATACGGCTGGTGTCCTTCCACCCCTCCACCACACGTTCGTGGGGTGGCTCGCAGTATAATATGTAGATGTAGAAATAATACGCCTTTTACAATTTGGATGGATCTGAGCCTAGATCTCAATGAATCTGGGGTTTCAGGAATGTCTACATCTTTTATCCTACAGCCAGAATCTTTGTAAAAAACTGATTATACAGGTTTGACTTCCATGATACAGTCAGGATTTGAAGAAAAATATTTTGATTCCAAGCCATACAAATATATTTTACATCAGGCGTCATTTTGTAGAAGAACTTACCTTTACAAATTTAAATTCAATCGCTGAAATATATCTTACAAAGGTCAAACTGGTCGTAATTTCATGACACGTATCGAAGAACACACCAGAAATGTTATAAACATAGATTACACTCCTCAGTTTGCCAGGCATCTTCTTTAAAAGAACGATGTATGTGATTTTAACCCAGAAATTTTACACGCTATCCCGAATGGTTTCAATATTGACATTTTGAAACAAATTGAAATCATTAGATGCTCAAGCAATCCTAGTAGTGAGCTACTTTTCCCACACCCCGCCCAATTTCATTTCTGACAAAATTCCTTTGTTGAATAATAGCATTTCCCACCTCGCAAGTTCTAAATCTGTGATCCCCTGCCCTCCCTTTTCAAAAGTTAATTTTTCTTTACTCTCCCCCCACACATCAGGTTACTATCACAAAAATCAACAAATAAATATTTTTAATCAAAGAACTGTACCTGACGATGCAGTAAAGCTGTCAAAATGGATTCTAATGCGAGCCACAATTTAACATTATAAATACCAAAAGCGGTCAATTGACAGTTTGCGTTTTTCTCTTACGTGTAAATTTGTTCAAATTTGAATTGTGTGAATTCGGTTATTTTTCTTCGCAAGTAAACTTATGGAGTAAGCGGAATAGTTTTCATATGATGTATATTTCCTCGGAACTACCAATTTCATTACTGGACACAAATATGTTTTCACAAATTAACCATAGTTAATATAATGTATATCCTTGAATCAAAAAAAATATCAACATAAGTCTTGTTAAGCAGGAGATGACGGATATTTGTGATTCCATTTTGAAATTGCGCGATGGAATTTGTCACCAAATGACACTTCTATTGGAGAATTCTGTAAAAAGTTTTACGCTTCCTTTATAATTCTATGTCGTTCCCCACTTGCGAGGCCAATTTTTCATTAAATTGCCATGATACCGGAGCAATTCCCCTCAAATGATAACGATTATCCTTTGATCGATATTATAATTTTCTTCTCTAAGCCAGTGTGTAGTCATAAATAAGAGTATCTCTTAGAAAATCCCAATTTTCTGCTAAATTAAACTTTCCGCTTGAATTTATTTCAATGCATGATTTGTTTTTGCTGAATTTCTCATCCGTGGGAAAATCTGTCAAACGCGTTCCTAGTTGAGCGCATAGTTATGTCGGAGACATAATTATTTTGACATTAAATATCGTTAATGACCTTTCACGTCTTGTCTTACTCTTAGATCTTGAGATGTTTAAAAGTAACAGATGAATCTCTCTTGCAGATGATCGGCAAAAAGCGAGTTTAGATTGCTATTTCGATAAACTCACGAAGAAAAATGATGCTCTCACATGTTGAATAGTGTTACTTAATCGATTTTTAGCGAAGGAATTCAGCGACTCAAGAAAGAGCAAAATTAGAAAATTTCCAAAAGTATTGTCTATGTTATTTTGAAAGGGTGCTTTAATCGGAAAACCTTCTTATATCCCATCCGCAGGTATTTCTATATATGTTGGCCTCGCTGTTGGCACGATATTTTCCTCTGCATATGAGACAAATATCGTGGATTTGAATCCTGCCTGGGTGGTTTTAGTCCATTTATGGCATGTTGTCGAGTTCTTATATGTAACGCCACGTGCGTGGGTGCAAAAATAACAATTCTTTTTACGGAACACTCTTAATACATTTATTTCACCAAAATTGTACCCATCGTAACATGCAAAGTCATTCGCAAAAACTCTCTTTTTCCTAATCATGCGTTGTTGATTCCTCTCTCTCGTCAACAACCACCCGTTGCCAAGGCTCTGGAAGCTTCCCTATTTCAACCGTCGTTTCCAGAATCCTCTCGAAGATTCCTCCGCTACAGTTTATTAATTTGGTAGACATTTTCGGAAGCATTTACCAATTAAGGAAAAACATTTGTTTCGGGTAACCTACTTGAATTCTAACTCAAAATATTACCTACAATTTCTATGATCAAAAGGAGTAAAAATAGTTTCAAGTTACTGGTCATTTAACGTAGATATATATATTGGTTTAAAAATGATGAATTTTTTTCGCTGAAACGCACTGTCTTAAAGGCAGAACGATGGCATCCCTTCATATAACTTTTTTAATCCCATTTTTCCCCGAAAAATGCTGTTTAAAAACTTCTATAACACGCAGTAGATATTTTGGCACCTAACATATTTTGTTCAGCTTAGGTCATCGATAATGTAGCTCTATTACCTAGGTTTTTTTAAGACTTCCGGTTTTCGTCGGAGCACATAGCCGACATGCACTACGTTTACCAATCGATCTCAGACCGATTTGACCGGATCAGCTCGGTATGGTAAACGCAACGGGAAAATGGGATCGATCGGAGAAGCGGGCCAACTAGGATTTCGGATCGATCTGGACCATTTCAGATCGATCTGGACCAACGGTTCTTTGGCGCTTCTCGTTATTCCTTTGGTTATCATTGGGAAACAAAATATGATCGTAATTATTCAAGGCGTGTGTTGCAACCAGTTGCAACAATTGTGAGAGTGATGTGACATTGATTATATCGTAGCATATCGCAATTCTACCCCAAATTGGGCAATTTTGTTCACTCGGAATGTGAATAATCAATTCCAACTCCGCACTAGTTCACATACCGGGTCAATCGCGCTTCAACAGATGGATCGGATTGTTCAATATCGATATTTTGAGTTCATGTTGGAAAACCAAGCGATCTGAGTCGGCTCACTTGGAATTTTCAGATCGGTCTGAGTTCAGATCGATCTGAGATCGATTGGTAAACGTAGTATTTTTTGATAAGTGTTGCAACGTTGCCTAGGAAAATTCTGTTGTTTACCTTGTTTACTAATTTTCTCAGCCTGTGAAGCGGTATTACAATAAATGTATATTAAAACATGCATAAATATTGGATATTTCAAATACATTGTTAAATATTTTAAACCTGAAGATAATTAAAACCTTCCCCAAGTTCGTTGAAGAATCTAAATATCAAATCCTACAAAAGTAACATTGAAAGTTGGAGTCAGAATGATTATAGGTATGAGTTTCGGTATAATGCTTTGTGCTGTAACATTATGTTTAATGGAGTTATTTTAATAAGAAATTTTTAAAAATATACACAAGGCAACACTCAGCCTAAATTTAATCTTTACGGTAAATTTTATTCCTCTTAAGAAAACAATACTTTGTTGCGCAGATTTCTACTTAGGAATTATTTTTATCATAAAATATTATGAAATCATTATTATTATAAATTATAAAATTGAAGGAAAAGTGTTGGGTAAGAAAAGGAGAGGGCGACCTAGAATATCCTTACTTCACAGAGTGATGTCAATCATGAACTGCAACTCCTATGAGGAAATGAAAAACACAGCCTTAGAGACAATTGGCTACAAAGACAGCGACACGGCCTGGCCTTTTCAGTGACGATGACGACGGTTATAAAATCACCCGTTAATATGATTGCAAGGAGCTAGAACAATTTAAATGGCAAATATATTATGTGACACTTTAAAAATATAAGTTTCTCAACGCAAGTTCCCTCTTTACTCAGTTATATATAATTCTCATGGTGGTATAAAAAACTGAGTCAAAACATCGCACGTATATCTTGAGGTCATTGGCTATATTCTTCGCGTTAAATCAAGTCGTTCTTTGAAAGCTGGCAAGATGGATCCGTTGCCATTCTGTTTGCTCTCCGCGAAGAATAACATTTGCTCTGAACTAAATTAGCACTTACATTAAGCATTCGACGCATGAGGCAGCAGATAAATGTCTCCGTAGCTTGGTTATCCTAATGTATATGCATCCCATACATCAATCACTGAATAAACTACCGAGCTCCTGTCTCTATCCACCAGCAATTTAGCTGGAGAAATTATTGAACCAAGGGGAGGACAGCTAGCCAAAACACGGGGGAGGCATTTACTTGGTGGGATCCGGCCGACTTCATAAATTACTTACTCATAGAATCTCATCCAACACAGTGCTATATCTTCACCTCTGCGTGAAAATATTTTTGTTTCTCCCATGGGTAAAGTCTCCCTGTAAGCCGTTAGCTATAACAGATTCGATGAACGCGGAGATATGAGAACATAATTGATTACTTGCCACAAAACCTTAATATTAATGAAGAGGAGAGATATTCAAGCTATTTTGAGTACCAAACCGGAGCATCAGATAAAGATTGAAAAATAGGATTCGTTTTCAACGCGCACGCTGTCTATAAACCTCGATCGAAAGAAATGGTTTATTTATCCTTAAATTATAATCTCTCTCTAGCTAATTGCAACCATATATAATCAAGAGCTGTAATTACTCATTTTGATGGCCATCTTCCAAGAAACCTGATTTAAATGAATTAACTCCGGATGGTTGAACAAAAAATATACATGGATATCAAAATGGAAAGTGCTCAAATAGTTTCCGCTTGAATTCCGTTCGAAGCACGTTTTTGTGCAGAATTTCTCATGCGTAGGAAAGAATGTTCATCACGTGCCTTAGGTGAGTGTATAAGGATATCAGAGGCATCGTGTTCCAACGATAAATATCGTTAATCGCCTTTCGCATCTCGTCAGACTCTCAGATCTGGAGATATTGGAAGCGAACGATTGAGACGGATCTCTTTTGCAAAAGATCTGAAAAAAGTGAGATATTGAGTTTAGATTGCCATTGCAATAAATTCACGAAGGAGTTTTTAAGTTCTAATATGGAGACTGATCGCAGGAATTTGAATTTGGACACAGAATTGAGTGACTGATAGAAGAGATGGCAAAATTTAAAAATATTCAACACTCAAGTCATTTTTCATAGAGGGGTACTTTAGTGCGATAATGTCATCGGAGAAGCATCCAATATCTTAACCTGGGGTATTCTTTTACAAGACACACACTGTTGCCACCACATATGGAAAAAGATAAAGATTGGCGACCTTATAGATTCAGAAATTCCATTGTCCACTATGGTTGACTATAACATAATGAGATGCGTTGCATAAATTCACTTTCACTCTTTTCCCAATATATTTGTGATTCAAATATATATTTGCTATAACTTAAGGCTACAAATTGAAAACTAGGGTTTGCTTCACTAATTGCCGGTTGCAAGAAAATTTAGTTATGGAATCAATGGTTATGAGATCCATAAAGTTATAGAACTCATAAATATATTCGGGTTGCATGAATACATCAGTTAGTTACTTAACTTATTTACCAATAGTTACTAGCCTCGAATATTTGACCTAATCTTCCACCGCCGGATAAAAGTTATGAAAGTATAGCCTATGAATAATTGATAACGCACATTATAATTAGTCAGTAAGAGTAAACAAACTGGTCACTTGTCTCAAAACAACTCTTTAATCAAGTAATTAAGACTCCAAGCGGTTCATTACGCATCCACCATCTTGGCTACTTATGGAACTCATGCCATAAGTTATATGAGACCAATGAATTTATTGAATGTCTGTGCAACACTTATTGAATGGTTGTCATGGCTTATGGGTCCCATAACTTTATGGAATACATATGTTACGTTCCTGCAACTGGCCATAAGTATAGCATTATTGTAATATTATCACAAAATCGTCGAAGGTTTGGTCGATTTTATTTTTTTTATTTTAGAATTTTGTTTGAAATTTCGTTGTATTTTTTGATAAGTTTGGAATTTTATTTAATATTCTTAATACCAAAGGCAGAAATTTAGATAAACCCAAGCTTCATGCAAATTCAAGGTGAGTTTTTTTTAAACAATGAGCATACATATCACAGCATGAAGCTGTCTTTATCATCATCTCTTGAAGTTTCCAGCCTCTGGCTGGGTCTGCTAAGCATACAAGCCTGTCCAATATTTTCTATTCTCACACCATTTTTCTTCTCTCACTGTTCTTCAATCCTCGTTCAGTTCATCTACTCTCCTTTCCACGCCTTTCAACCATCTATTTCATGGTATTCCTCGCCTCATGTTTCCCATGAATTTCCCTTTTGTGTATCTTTCTCGGCATTCTGTCAATTTCCTTTCTCTTTTCACGCACATACCACCTCAGCGTAGATGCCTCTATCCTTACCCGAAATGGTTCCTCCTGGATTATTTCCATGACTTTTCCATCCTGTCTATCTTGGTTTTTCCTGCAGTTATTCTGTGTAATGTCATTTTACATGCCAGCCATCTACTGACACATTTTCTCTTCATAGTCCGAGTTTCCGAAGCATACGTCTGGCCGAGAACATAGTATGTCCTCTGGGTAATTCCTATTCCCTTTTGTGGGACATCCTTACTCAATATCAAGCTCCTGATAAAAGCGCTAAGCGCCACCGTCCGTTGGTTTGAGCATTCGGCGCGAAATCGAGGGATTTGGGTTCGATTCCCAGTCTAGGCGAATGATTTTTCCACTGTAAAATTTACACAAACAGAATTGAGTGACTCGAGAGTTGGCGAAATTTGAAAATATTCAACACACATCATTTTTCATATTTTATATGTTTACTTCAGTGCGATTTCATTGGAGAATCATCCAATATCTTAACCTGGGGTATTTTTTTACATGACAAACACTGTTGCCACCGCACATGGAAAAAGATAAAGATTGGCGCTCTTATAGATTCAGAAATTCCATATTCCACTATGGTTGACCAAGAAAAGAAATAAAAAAGTAGTGTGCACGAATGAATTCCTCCCCCTTTGGT